>PVIC010054724.1:0-11413 GCA_004025085.1 Thryonomys swinderianus | reverse complement strand
TCCTAGTAAATTTATTTCTTGCTATCAGCGGGGTATGGTTAATGAATGTTAACCAAAGAATACTTTGAAAAAAGAGGAAGCTCAAATAAGACACAGCATTTGAAAAAGCTCACTGTGAAACTTAGCACAAGAGTATCTTCTTTATCCTTTTCAATTATATTCTTTACTATTTTGAAAGAATTTGTTGAGACCGCTTTAATAAGTATAGCTAGCTGGGCCGGAGGGTTAGCTCAGTGGTTCCGGCGCCTGCCTCGCAAGCGCAAGGTCCTGAGTTTGATCCCCGGTAACCACATATAATGCTGGGCATGGAGACACGCCCACCAACAATCAACACCGCATACCACAATGCTAGACATGGTATCTCACGCCTGTAATCCCAGCACTCGGGAGGCAGAGGCAGGAGGATTGCAGAGTTCGCGGCGGCTTGCCTGGGCACCATAGTGAGCTCAAGGCCAGCCTGAACTACAAAGTGAGACCCTGTCTCAAAAAAGTATAGCTAGCTTTTGACAATGTAAAACACAAAGTATTTCATGTAACATATTTCCTATTGTTAGTACAATAACATCACAAATAATTTTCAAAATGATAAAAATTGCTTAACTTAAAAAATATTCTCACATGGGCTGGACAGTTAGCTCAGTGGTTCTGGTGCCTGCCTTGTAAGTGCAAGGTCCTGAGGTAGATCCCTGGTGATCACATACAATGCTGGGCATGGAGACTCATGCCCACCAACCATCAACACCACATACCACAATACCGGACGTGGTGGCTCACACCTGTAATCCCAGCACTCGGGAGGCAGAGGCAGGTGGATTGCTGAGTTCGAGGCTTGCCTGGGCTACATAGTGAGCTCAGAGCCAGCCTGAACTACAAAGCGAGACCCTGTCTAAAAAAAAAAAAAAAAAAAAAAAAAAAAATTCTCACATATTTTTCTCTGACTTAATTAGATACTCTTTTTTAATTTCTTTAAATTACTATTCCAAATTTTTGATGAATCTGGATCTGGATACCTCCTGTAGTGAAGGGTAAAGAAATTCGTGGGATCACACACCATGGGACTTTGGTGCAAAGTACCTACATAGAGAGAGAACAAAGCATTTTGGTCACAGATCTTAAAGAAACAAGTGTTGTTTTATTGGACAGAGTGTCAGGGTCAGTCTTGTTGCTTAAAACTTAGAGCTGAAAAGTATGCATAATTAAATTATTTTAAGTAAATACAACCTTAAAACATTTACTAAGCAAAAAATACGAAAGGTAGCCTTTTTAAACTTTATTTTTTCTATTATGTACTGCAGCTTTTCCACTGAGCTACATCCCAAGTTTTTAGTGTGTGTGTATTTGTGTGTGTGTGTGTGTGTGTGTGTGTTAGATATCTTTCTTAGTTCCTAGGTTACATTCCCATTCCTCCGCGTATCTCCCAAATGCTAGAAATAAAGGCATTGAACAGCTTGTACAGCCTCAGAAACATAGTTGGTAGCTTAGTAATGTTGAATTCATCAAATCCAGATTTTTCAGATGTGGAAGAGTTTTCTACAACAGAATTTTTTTTTTTTGAGATAGGGTCTCACTTTGTAATTCAGGCTGGCTCTGAGTTCACTATGTAGCCCAGGCAAACCTGGAACTCAGCAATCCTCCTGCCTCTGCCTCCCGAGTGCTGGGATTACAGGCATGAGCCACCAACAACAGCATTTTTTTTTTTTTTGAGACAGGGTCTCGCTTTGTAGTTCAGGCTGGCCCTGAGCTCACTATGTAGCCCAGGCAAGCCTTGAACTCAGCAATCCTCCTGCCTCTGCCTCCCGAGTGCTGGGATTACAGGCATGAGCCACCACGCCTGGCACTGTGGTACGTGGTATTGATTGCTGGTGGGCGTGAGTCTCCACGCCCAGCATTGTATGTGGTTACCAGGGATTGAACTCAGGATCTTGCACTTGTGAGGCAGGCGTCAGAACCAGTGAGCTGAATCTCTGACCCAACAGCACTTTTTAAAAACAATCCACGATAAAGGATCACTTTTACTCTCTCTTCACTCATTTTCTCCTTTCATTCTTTTTTGTTTTCTTGCTTCTTTTATTTCTCTCATTCTTCCCAACTTTTCTCCTTCCCTTCCTCTTCTTTCTGTTCCTAAAATTTCCAACCCAATGTAAATGAATTCTCTTGCAAATACTTTATGATTATTATGAATCTTCAGTCTGTTCAGTCTTCTCATTTGACCCACAGTCCTTCATCCTCCTTCCAAAAGCTTTTGTTGATCAACCCTTTGCTCATGGAGCCAACACTGTCAATAACTGTGAAAAGCCTATTTGAAACTAAAACGTTTGACCCAGCTTCACGGATATGAGGGGAAGACGTGCGTTCCTCAGGACAGGACAAAAGAATTCCCTTTTCATGGTACAGTCCATGAATCAGTAATTATTGGATCAGCACATTTCTGACCTTTTTAATTGTCCCAAACATTACAGAGACATGAAAATGGACCCAGCCAAGTCAAACTGCTAAGTTTAAGAAATCCAGATCTACAATACAGAAAAAGAATTCCTGTCATTTTTTTCCTACAGGAGACTTTCTGTGCATTGTAACTACTCAATGACTATGTCTCCCCTTTGTTCAAGAAAAAGACACTTCAGTATCTTTAATTTCTGAGGCCTTTTATTCTAACGATATGTTTAAAAGGACAGCTTGGAATGAAAGCTGTCAAAGCTTTTGTTCACCAAATGTAAACAAATATGAAATATGTGGCAAGTTGACAATTACTTTGGCTCGGACATTTCAAAATAATTCCTGGTTGACCAGATTCTTGACATCCTGCTTCATTCTTCTAATTTAACATAATGTACTATGCACTTTAAACTCCAATTGAATGAGTCCTACTTATTGTTAGACAACTCTTGTAATGTCAGTGTTCATATCCATTCATAGAATCTAGGGAATTTTTGATGGTACATTTTGTTTGCTTCGCTCATTCCTGCAGACAATTTACAGGTACCCTTGCACATTCACTTTGAAAAATTCTTTGTGTAATCTATTTTTTATTAAAGAACTAACCTAGCTTATTTCATATGCAACACTGGTTCATTAAATATGAGAAACGTGTATATCTCGGTGAAATCTACTTCAAAATAGATATGACCTCACTTGTTCTCTTCTCTTTAATCATAAATCTGACTCTTTCTGTCAGTGTATCAGTTCCAGTCATGAGGGTTTTGTAGAACTGAATACTTAATTGAAAAAAATTCTTTTTTTATTGCTTCATTTTGTTGAGTGGCTCTTTAGATTTAACTATATTCTATTATTAATGTATTTTATTAGTTTCTGAGAAACAAAACTAAAGTAATAAGAGCTGATTTACTTTAGTATGTTGATTAGTGGAATATTACTGTATTTACTATGATGTCTTATTTCTTCATATGATTAGGTGAAAGTTCTTTGTAATATTCAAGGAGAACAGAAAAACTTAAAGAAAAATGTTTTCTAATGAAGGGATTACAACTCCCATTGTTTAGGAAGAAAATTGTTCTTTGTTGTCTCATTCACCACAGATCTACAATCCTAAACTGTTTTAAGACTCTGTGGGTCATAAACTGTACATTCCAGATGTTTTGACATTTCATTGAAATTGAGATACAAAAAATCACAGACATTTACAAGTAATGAACTTCTGATGAAAATGAGTTTTAAACAGTAACACTAGAAATAATACTATAGTTAGAGAAGACAGAAAACAGTAGCCAACTGACTTTTTCTCATAATTTACTGCAAATGTCATATTTATTCTATAAATGCAATTTACATTTCTTCTGTATAAGTTATGAAAAATTACATTCTTGTTTAAGCTAAAAAGTTAGTTCAAAGTGTAAAGTAAATGTTCTTTGATGCCTCCACTTTAGTTGAATTAAACAATAATGCTTTTTTTTTTTTTTTGAGACAGGGTTTTGCTTTGCAGTTCAGGCTGGCTCTGAGCTCACTATGTAGCCCAGGCAAGCCTCGAACTCAGCAATCCTCCTGCCTCTCCCTCCCGAGTGCTGGGATTACAGGCGTGAGCCACCAAACCCAGCACTGTGGTATGTCATATTGATGGCTGGTGGGTTTGAGTCACCACGCCCAGCATTGTACGTGGTTACTGGGATCAAACTCAGGATCTTGAGCTTGTGAGGCAGGTTCTGGAACCACTGAGCTAAATCTCTGGCCCAATGCTTATATTTTTTGATGATATGAGTCTTCATGTAAACATTAAAAAAATACAAAAATATAAAATTTGTTGTACATGTATTTGCATTAAAGATATTTGTACCTCTTTTAGCATATTCCATTAATGTATGTATATCAACTTGTTGAGTTTATGATGTGATGGTTCTTTGTCTCAGTGTGTTATTGTACAGTGCTATCTCAGTTCACATATGCTTTTTGATTCACAAACAGAAGCTTTTGGCAAAATTTTATTTTTGTTTCTGAATTCTACATCAGGTGATGAACACAACCGTGGCTATCTTTCCTGATCCAACATGACCATGGACATCTTCCCCAGAATCATGGAACGAATTATGTTGGTTAACTAAAGCATCATTGCATCTAAATAATTGGGCTATATGCAAAATATTTTTTTCCCTGAGATAGATGTGTATGAATTTTCAAAAGAAAAAAAATCATCGCAAGTTTCACAGTTATGACATAGAACTGAAGTTCAAACATAGCTAAAGTAAATCCAAAGGCCATGTGTGAACAACTGTTTTGTAAGTGTTGAAAAAAGGGTGTGGTGAGGAATGCAAAATATTATTAAGAATAGTTGAGTGAGATAATGGCTAGGGCTATTTGATTTAGCAAAATAAGTTATTTTTTGAAATTTCCAGAAACTTATTTATTTCACTGGAGTAATGGGGTCAGAGACCAAATTACCTTCAACTGAAGACTAAGGAAAAAACCAGTTTGGAGAACACTTACACAGTGATGAAAATTTGTCTGAGAACAAAAGGAAACTTTGGAGGCCGGGAAAACTTGAGCTTTAGAGCCAAAAAAAGATTTTGTGGTCAGACGGGAGGCTTAGAAGTCAAGTGCTGATGGAGAGTGGAAGAGAGGAATCAGAGTGGAAGAAAAATATGGAGGAATAGATGTATCATCATTTAGGTGGACGAAGGGGGACTAAGCGATTAGGAATTGAGCCTAATTTAATTTTTTTCAATTTTATCACTATGCTTCTTCGCTAAAAATGAAAGAATAACGAATCTGAAGAGTTCTACAGATTGGAGGAAATCAGGACAGAGTGCACATTTGAGTGCTCTTAGGCTACGGCGCGAACTTGGCATGTGGGAGCTACAGAATGACAGCTTTGCAGCTCACCCAGGGCCCCGGAACCTCCAGCAGAGAGCCCAGCGCTGAACCACGTGCTCAGGAACAAGCGCTGTCCGCATGTCTCCCTGGGGCCTTATCACAGAAGCGAACTGGATTTCTCCTACCTGCAGCTCCTCCAATATTGCGGACGCGATGTTTCACTTCAGACGTGTGGGGAGGGGGCGGATCTTCCGCAAAGATGTGCTAGCAAGGAACCCCAGGGTATCGGCCATAATTCTTGAAGTGCTACTGCGGTACATGTCTAAAAATATAGGCCAACTGTCACTGCAACAAAGCAATTCAGTTGAAGTTGGTCACATTTGTCCTTGTACTAATTTTACGTTTGGTAGCAGCAAGCCTAGAGGAGTGTGTCAGAGGGTCAGAAATCTGCAGCACTTTTCGTGTTGTCTTTGCTTCTGTTCTCATCCTGCTTACTCGGCCTTCTGAGTACATATATATTCTCTCTGTATCAGTCTCATCAGACCTTGTCATCTGTCCATTCTTTACTGAGTTTAAAGTTTTTGATTGGCTGGATTTCAGATTATTCATCTGTAATAATTGAAAATAAAGTTGATGTCATAGTCTTGTAGCTAACGTGGTTAAATAGTGAAAAACAGCACGTTTTTTGTTGAGCTGGTAAGTTGCATACCTATGTTCAGTCGTCCTTCTGCCTTCTTTGTCCCTTCCTGTAATCGTGGCCTTTCAGCTACCTTCTCAATGAAGACAACTTTCAAATCTGGATTCTTGGTTTCATTTTCACAGCAGCAAGATGTAAAGCAAATGTAGAGCTAATGATATTTTCATTAGTAAACCATATGAATAAACTTTTTGCCTTTTAAGACTTCTAGCATCTTATTGGTATTATGATATTTTTCACTTTTCCCCTAATAAATCTTTCTAGATACTTTGTGTAGTTTAGAATCCATACCCCAATACTTTTAACAAATACAGCTGGTACTCCAAAGGCTATCATTACTATACCTTCATGACTAAAGACATTATATAAAAGCTGGAAAATATATTTATTGATTTGATGATGGATTTTGGAGTTACCAGTAAGTTAATTATACTAGTAAGATTGCTCCTGAAAATTCATTGAATATTTCCAAATCATCTATCATGAAAAGAAAACATATGTTATATGTATATATATATGCATAATATGTATACTATATATAATATCTAATACATTGGAATAAGATCTCATGTAGTAGCTCATGAAAAGTTCCAGTCTGGAATTCACCATGAGCACATTTCGAACTGATCATTGGTATACACTGTGATTCAGAAGAGTTCAGAATTGTGTTTCACATAGAAGTGATCTAGTAACAGCATTTCTTGAGTTCATCATAAAACTATTTTTAATCTGACAGAGAAGGCCGAATAGTTTTGATATGATATGCTGATACTCATATGTACAGATCACAGGAGAGTTAAAATGTTTTCTGTTCTCTACCTTTATCATAGATCCTGTCTGGCATAGAAAGTTTATTAATAATTGATTTCAATTACATTGAAGAAGTGGACTGTATACATAGATGACATTATTAAGCAATTATCTTAAATTGAACAATCCTATCAAGATATGGCTCATAAAAAATCAACAAAATTCTCTTTAGTGTTATTTATACTATTAATTCCCTAGATCTTAGGATACCTAACATCATATATACCAATTAACACTGAAACCTTATTAAACTGTGTAAGATAAAAGAAATGAAAGATTTAACTTTTTTAACTATGAAAAACATAGACTCTTTGTTTTTCAGTATTTAATAATAAACTCCAGGCTTTCACACTGAGTTTAACTCCAGACCTTTAAAAAATGAATTTACTTGGGCCGGAGGGTTAGCTCAGTGGTTCCGGCGCCTGCCTCGCAAGCGTAAGGACCTGAGTTCGATCCCCGGTTCCCACATATAATGCTGGGTGTGGTGGCTCATGCCTGTAATCCCAGCACTCAGGAAGCAGAGACAGGAGGATTGCTGAGTTCGTGGCGGCTTGCCTGGGCACCATAGTGAGCTCAGGGCCAGCCTGAACTACAAAGCAAGACCCTGTCTCCAAAAAGCAAAAAAAAAAAAAAAAGAATTTACTTGGAAACAGTCTCACTGTGCAGCCCAGGCTGGGCTCAAACTTGTGGTCTTTCTGTTTCAGCCTCACAGAGTGCTGTGTGGCAAAGACAAAGGAGCAATGTCACCCATATAATTAAATTCCTGAAGTTATAATTAAGTCAGTATATCGGCTCCTGTCAAACTATATGTAATGTTATCCAATTATAATGCTCAACGACCATAATAATAGATATTACAAGTTCTATTTACATATATGTTTATTATAAATGGCAATTGCGAGGAGGACAATTCTGATGATAATACCCTTGGCTTTCTTCACATGTGTATGATGATTTGGAAATTATCTGAAATGTAAAGCAGGTAACAAGATAATTATTTTTTAGCAGAATTTATTGATTGTTTTAAATCATGAGAAAAAAAATGGTTGGAAATCTGTTTATTTCGTTTTACTACTTTTGGCATTGGGTTCAAGCCAATGAAGAAAGGAATGAAGGATTGGAAAATGGTGCCTTATATATTCAAACTTTATTCATCAGCATTTTAACACATTATGAATTATGTGAACCTTATTGTTACAAAGACATTCGCTTTTTGAAAAAGAAACATTTAGTGCAAAAACAAATTTAAAGAAGACTTACAGAACTATAACTCAGTTCTTCCAGTGTTAAGGCAGCATGAGCCTACCCTCAAGAGATGAAACAAAGAAGTCCTTTTGGAAGGCATATCATTAAAATGGGTTTAGAGGGCAGCTTTAATTCTCCATGGAAATACATTTCACCAGATTGCGGTTGTCCGGTTATAGCTGGCTTTACAGGCTCTGTGGGAGGAACTCATGTTTTATTGAGTTTTCTACAAATATTTAGGCTCAATTTAAAATTGTCTACCTTCTTCCTTCAATTGAAGGCAAGAGAAGAGAAATGAAGATCGATATTTTTTCTCCTTTTTGGGGGGGTATTTTAACCAACAAATGCCCACTTCTTGTCTATCAGTATGGTGAGGAAGGTGGGGAATTACTAACTTATGTTAATTGTTTAAACCTAAATAATTCTCCAGTTAAAATAATCTCATAACACTAACATAGTTAATATAATAGGGATAGAGGTAAGATAGAAGATTAAAACGAAAGGCATTTTGTCTCTCAAAAGTTTGTAGTAGTAATTTTCAAGGTATCATTTATCTCTGATGTGCTTGGAGATTTCTGATAGACCAGAGGAGACTCACAGCCCCAGGTCCCGCCCTGCACAATCTTGATGGCCCTTTTGAAAGTGAAAGACTAAATAATCTCTTTTTATAAATTTGTTTATATTTACTTCTTCAAAGCAGTATTGTCCTTTAAAATGGAGATCTTGGGAGAGAGTCTATTTATGGCATTGTGCAGAGAATTTGGAAAACCTCTCATGTTTTCCTGCAAATATGTGAGTTGTGCAAAACCAAAAATCAGTCTTTGAACTATTAAAAACATAGACTCTTTGTGGACTAAAAATGGAACATCCTAACTCCAGCACTTACATTATTCATGAGTCATGGTTCCAAATAAACGCCATTTGTTTTTCTTAAATGAAATCCAAATTGGAAATCCAGAAGTACTTAGCGGGTCGATAAAATGTGCTACAGACAAAAACGTGACTTCTAAATGAAGTTTCCCCAAAAGTCTAAAGAGACAGCCCCATCACTGGATTGAGACTAGGAACTCACAGCTGACTGCTGTGTGCAGGAAAGACATGATTTAGATACAAGCTCAGCACATCAGCCCCAGATAACCTGAGGAGCAGAGTCAGAGGATTAACTACAGAGGCCATTACTGACTTTGTACCTGTGCCTGCCATGATGCTGAACCTTCTTACACAGATTTCAGTCTGCCTTTTGCAAGTAGTTACTTCCAATACTGATCTACTACAAATATTGCAGACAAAATGCCACAGTTTTACCAAGGAAGTTAAATAGGATGCTATATATGAAAGCAGACAAGTAGTTATGTACTGTCTGATAATAGCAATGGAAAACTGGAGATTGTCTTCCAAGAAAATGAACTAACACACTTTCTTCTTCCTTTAGTAAAGCTTTAAGGTGGAAGTCAAATTATCTTGAAACATTTTAGAAAATTTTACACCATATTGAAACCAATTAATTACAGAAAAAGTTTGTGCTTATTTTATTTCCTATTTCTAAAAAAAATCCAAGCAAGGTAATTTTTTTCTCATGCATTTTGCAGATTTTGAAATGATTATATTTACTGAAAGTAGATTCTAAGTAAAATCAGACAAATTCAGGATTGCATTATATCTTTAGTGCATTTTATTTTCTGCTAAGTACATCACAGTTGAAGGCTAACATCAATATGTAAAGATGCAACAAACTAACCTACAGTATGTGATCTCTTAAACTCATTACTCTAAATTCTTCACTGTTTGCCACCAAGCCTGAGAGAAGCACAAAATCTCATGGTAAGCTCTTGAAACTGTTACATGCATGAATATATCAATCATAGAACCTACCAACAAATATTAATTAAACAGCTATTCTGCACAGAATATTGTAAAGTGTGCTAAGAAATAGTCCATAGCCTCAGGGATTGTAGCAAGCTAGTGAGAACCAGACAGGTACATAAAATCTATAAGCTTCCTCTGGCCATCTAGTCCTCTACATAAACGCTAAGTTTCAACATAGAATCAATAGAGAAGTTACTAGGATATTAAGCAAATGACAGGAGAATATAATGAACTGGAAAGCTTTTAAAATGCTTTTTTATTATAGATATTATCTATTATGATATATTCTTTTCAAAGATGAGTTTCAATCAGAAACTGACAGATTTTAAGAGTTTCTAAAATCTATGCATACTATTGAGTAATTTAGTAAAGAAAAATTGAGGACCAATAAAAGGACAATGTTAAATGATTCATACTTGGTCTTTGATAAGATAGGCAATGAGTTATTATATAGCTAAATCCAACCACTGTTACAAAGTAATAATTTCAGGATTTTTATACATTAAGATGACTTTGGTATTAGAACTCAGAAATGTATGAGAGTATATAATTCATATAATTTTATTCAGTGCTTATGAGAAAAAGCAGGAAATGTCTATTTTCTTTTTATCATTCCAGTTGTCTTAAATATTTGATTTAATTTGTTTGATCCTTTATTAACCTAGAAATATAAAAACTTGATGAGACTGTATACTTCTATGAAATGTTGGTCGAGAATGAAGAGGTTTGACATTCAAGATTCTTTTCATTAAATTATTTTATAATATATACACAGATTTTCAGAATATATGCATATTATTTGTGTAAAACTGAACTTTAAATTAAAGTGGTAAAAGTAATTGAATACATTGCTAACTTTTCCAAGTAAATTTAATCAAGTGGTAGGAAAATTCTCAGACCACTTGAATATGGAAAATGAGAAGAAAATAACATCCATGCTGTGCTTTAAGATAAAAAAGAATGGTACTAAAAAGAAAAAAAATGTATCTTTTTTTTTTTTTTTTACTGACAACTACAGAGAAGTATTTTAGTTTCTGGGAGATGATGTCTCAGTACCAGTAAGAATCCAGTCTCAGCCACAACAGTGAGGAAAGAACTTCCAATATACCATGTGAAGCATGATTTTGGTCCACAGATTGTGGAAATCATCTTAGAGCATAAGAACATAGGTCAGTGGCATAATTTCTACACTGTGAACTACTTTGAGATATTTATGTGATAGGTTGAGGCCTGCAAAATGACCGTTTCTCAATCTTCAGCCATTTTCATCTTGTTCCCAGGAGACATTAGAAATATCTGGACACATTTTTGGATGTTACAACTTTGAGGGAGGTGGTGGCTGCTGTATGGCACTGTCATCGAGGGAAGAGAGGTCAAGGATGCTATTAGACATCTTCCAGTGTACAGGGCAGTCACTTGCAGTGAAACATTATTTGGTTCAAGATGTCAGTATGACAGCTTTGAGAAACTCTAGTTTACTCTCTGTTGACAAATACATGAAGTTCATGTGTCACTTGCCGACTAAACTATAGT
>PVIC010054723.1:0-11440 GCA_004025085.1 Thryonomys swinderianus | reverse complement strand
CAGATCAGCCTCCCCAAGTTTAAAGACCCAATTCAAAAATGGGCAACTGAAATGAACAGACACTTCTCAGAGGCAGAAATCAAAGCAGCCAAGAAACATATGAAGAAATGCTCAACATCTCTGGTCATTCGAGAGATGCAAATGAAAACAACATTGAGATTCCACCTCACTCCACAAAGAATGGCTGCGATCACAAAGGTTAAGAGGCCCTGTTCTAGCACTTATGAAATTGTACTATTGTAAGCTTGTTAGGTGAATAAGAAATCTTTTTTTTTTAACAACTTATGAAGCAGCACACAGTATTAGACAAAAGAAAAAACTCTTCTATCACATCAATTGGTTAATTATAAGAACTAATTACTCAAGCAGAAAAATGTTTTTGTAATGTGCCTCATTTCCTGTTACCATTATTTGTTTCTCAGTGTTTAATTATGTATTAGCAATGATTATAGTTTCACATAAAAGGATGATTGTTTGCTATTACTATTATTTTTTTTGCTCCTAGGGATATTTATGTGATTTCTTCCTAAAGACATTATACTGTCAGATTAAATAATTAAGTTATAGTGTTCTAGAAATATGTTTACAAATATCTTGTATAAAGTGATATAGTTTCAAATACCTCTTAATATTTAAACACTTAATACTTGGCTACTATTGAAGGGAAGGAGTAGGTGGATTCTGAGATTGAGAGATCCATTTATATGTAAAACTATTTTTTTATTTTATGAAAAAACAAAATTTTATAACAAATAAAAACAGAATAACAATTTTTCATACACTGTATCATTGTCTTCAAAGTAGTTACTCTGTGCAAGACATCTACATAAAGGATTCTTAGAAGCAGAAATGGATACTGTTACAAAACTTTCTTTCAATGGACTGAGATGCTAGTATCACAAATAAAACAATTTAACATATATATTAAAATATTTTTGAAACAGTGGAATAGGTAATTTGAGGAACCATCTGATCTCCCCACTTCCTTTTTATCTATCTTTTACTTTGCCCCTTATTTGCATATATATACTTTTAGTTTCTCAGATAAGAGAAACCACACAACATTTAAATTTGTGTGTCTGACTTATTTCACTTATGTTATGTTATGTCCTTTATGTTCTTTTGGATATTTTGACACTGTTCTCTTCATTGTATTCTTCTGGGATATTCTTGTAAATTTGGAATATTTGATGGTGGTCATGAATTTCTTCAGTTTCTCTTTATTATGGAAATATCTTACTTTTCCATCAACTTAAAAAGAAAATTTTAAACAATAAATCAGTTTGGTTGGAAAATGTGTTCTTTCAAGCATCAAGTGGTGTGGATTGTTTTCTTCTGATCATAGCTAACAGGCCATTGTATGTGTCTAACTTATGTGTATGTTGAATTTTTTTCCATATCTAGAAAACCTGTGGCTATTACTATGGAAACATTTCTATATGCCCTTTGTGCTGTTTTATAATTTCAATTCATTTTATATCAACTTTCACTAATTCTAATTACTCTTATATCAGTTTTCTTTGAGTTATCACAAGCTGCTAAATCTATTTTCCAATTTTTCTTTTTGTTTTGGTATCCTTCACTAATTGATTTTTTTTTTTTTTTGAGACAGTGTCTCGCTTTGTTGTTTGGGCTGGCCCTGAGCTCACTATATAGCCCAGGCAAGCTTCGAACTCAGCAATCCTCCTGTTTCTGCCTCCTGAGTGCTAGGATTACAGGTGTGAGCCACCACGCCTGGCACTGTGGTATGTGGTATATTGATTGTTGGTGGGCGTGAGTCTCCACACTCAGCATTGTATGTGGTTTCCAGGAATCGAACTCAGGACCTTGTGCTTGTGAGGCAGGCACTGGAACCACTGAGCTAATCCTCCGGCCCAGTAATTGATTTTTGATAATAGGCCTGTCCTCTAGATTTGACATTCTCTCTTCACATTGGTCCCTACTGGTACCGATAGTTTTAACTGCTTGAAATCTCTAGGTTTTTGTTGAAACTATTTTATGGACTCTCATTCTTTTGTATGCTGAGCATTCATGTCTTGAATCTCTTTAGAAATCCACTATATTTTTATTGATGTTTCCTTTAAATGGGCTAATCATTTGTTTCATTAGGGTCATTATCTCATTTATTACATCTTTTTAAAATTTCCAAGTACATTATTGAGCTATTTTTACCTCCACTGTTACCCTTTCAGACCTTTCTGCTGTGTGGTTTATGGTTTCCTCCCCCTTGATGTCCCCTGAATTGGTTTTGTGAAAGTTGGGAGTGTTTGGAGGCATTTTATTATTGTTCACTTGTTTTATGTGCTGTGCTTTGTGGCTTCTTTTTTCAGTGCCCTGTTTTTTGGGAGTGAACCACAGTATTGTTTAATATCCCCAGGCAATTCAGAGATTGGCATGCTGGCGTGGCTGTGGTGAAAAAGGAACTCTCCTCCATTGTTGGTAGAATGTAAACTAGTACAAGTATTATGAAAATCCTATGAAGATTTCTAAAAAAGCTCCCTAAATTTACAAATTCCATATGGCCCAGCTATCTCCCTTCTAAGTATTTTCCCCAAATAGCTTAAGATATCATGTTGCAGTGATACATGCAAACTAATATTTATAGCTACACAATTCATAATACCCACAAGCTAGAAACAGTCTGTACACCCAAAAATAGATGATTGGATGAGGAAGTCAGGGTATGGAATAATACTTGGCTATAGAGAAGGACAAGTTTCAGACACTTGTAGGAAAATCGATGCATCTAGAAAATATAATGTTGAGTGAAATAAATTAGACACATAAATTTACATGCCATATTGTATCTCTCACCTGATTAAGGCAGAGTACAAACTAAGAGAAAAATAAAGGAAGGATAGATCAAAACAAAGGCATGGATCTCTTCCAGATGGGAAGTGATCTTGGGGTCCAAGAGACTGGAGTGAAGGAGATCGGATGGGGAAATACAGTCAGGAGATGCTGGGTACAGTGTCCTAATAACTTATAATTTAATGATTATATATTATATAGACATGATTAACAATATCAGCAATAATGAAAAGAGGGAAAGGAAAACTGGAGCAGGAGGAAGGGAAGGGAGAGAAGGGGATTTAAAAATGAAGCTCTATTATGTACATATACCAACAACACTCCAAAATGATTGTAAAATGCATGTATTGCAAACATGTGCTAATACAACAAAACACAATATAATGTAATACTTACCAACTGAGAAAGTCAAGGACCTGTTGAATTTTGAAAAACCTTTAGCAACATGATAGTACCAGTTCTCAGACTCTTCAACAAAATTGAAAGAGAGGGAATGTTTCCAAACACACCTACAACAGAAACTACTCAAGAGGACACCAGAAAAATGGAATGATGTCCTCTGTTTCTGAATCAGCAGAACCAATATTGTTAAAAAATCAGCATACTCTCAAAACTGATATATATATATATATATATATATATATATATATATATATATATATATATATATATATATGCAACTCGTACTGAACCAGAAGAACCCAAAATAGCGAAAGCAGTCCTTGGCAACAAGAGAAAAGCAGGAGGCATCACAACACCCAATTCTTTTATATGAGAAACACAAAATATAAATGAAGAGCAAAATAAAAGATAGCTCATAGGAAATAGGGGCATAGACCTTTTGCAAAAGGAAAGGAGACTAAGACATGGAGACTAAGATTTTTTTTTGCTTTTTGGAGACAGGGTCTTGCTTTGTAGTTCAGGCTGGCCCTGAGCTCACTATGGTACCCAGGCAAGCCGCCGCGAACTCAGCAATCCTCCTGTCTCTACCTCCGGAGTGCTGGGATGACAGGCGTGAGCCACCACGTCTGGCATTGTGGTATGCGGTGTTGATTGTTGGTGGGCGTGAGTCTCCACGCCCAGCATTATATGTGGTTACCGGGGATCGATCCCAGGACCTTGCACTTGCGAGGCAGGCGCCGGAACCACTGAGCTAACCCTCCGGCCTGAGACTAAGATTTTTGAAAGTTAGATACTATCATCTTTGTCCTTTCTTTCCTTCTAAGATTATTAAAAATACTTCTACCCTTCAAAATACATTGGCTCATATAACAATATAGTAGCTTTCAACATTCTTTCCTTTAACATCTGCAAAATGGATAGCCACAAATGAAAGGATCTGGCTCCCAGGGATAGAAAACAAAGCAGGGATTCATTATATTTCTCCCGTTTGTGGGTGACACCAGCCAACTCCAGCTCACACTCTAGAATTTTCTTCTATTTCTTATAGTCATGAACTGGGTAGAAATGGGAAGTTGGCAAAAAAGAAGAACAATTTTGTTCTTCAAAACAATTGCCTATATAAGGTAAGAAACAGCATCTGTGGTCACATCAAATGATTTAACAACAACAACAAAAAAGGATGAGGCTCTCTAGTGTTGTACAGAATCAACCACAGAGATTTAAAATACTTTTCCTTAGAAAGAGCAGGCAAGATGAGGTAAGTAGAGTGTATAAAGGCATGCTTTAATATTCATGTATTTCAGCTGTGTTCAGAGTATCTGCACTTCCTTTCTTACAACTGCACAGCACATATCTTACTACCAGCAGCAAAGAAAGCTCAGCTTTTACGCTCTTTTTTTCAGTCTCTACCCTTCTCTCTTGCTGGGTTCACTTGTCCCTTCCTGTGAATGGATCTCATGGCTTTAAAAAGGAGCAAAGTTGGGAAACTTGGTGGAAGAGGAGAATTAGACAACCAGAGACAAGGTACTTGAACCTGAGTAAACTTGTACTTTGCTGCTTGGCCTCTTGGCTGCTCAGTTTGTCATTGACCATTCATTTACTGAACTAATACCATGTACTGGAACATACTACATTAGATTCTTTCAGTCAAGCATTTATATACAGACTTCTACTGATTGAATTTGTAGTATGAAGAGTTTTCTGTGGTAGGTGTAAACTATGTTGGGTTTTCTGCAGTAGATAAAAGGTACAGTCCTAACTGTCATAAAAATATTAGCATCAGTAGAAGTAAAGTGCCTTAGGATTTTAGGAAGGAGAAAGAATGTAAATAATCAGACAATGTTTTGTTTCATTGTTTAAAGTACACTGCATGCTGATGAGGGAGATAAAATTATGAGATGAATGCAAAAATATGTCCAAGGTCATAGTTATTAAAAATAAAAACAAAATGCAGAGGTTTTATGGAAAGTCTTGGTTATCTGTTTCTCAGTGGAACATAGAGTTAAACATTTTATTTACTGTAAAGTAGCTATGGGTAGGGTTAACCCTAAGTATTCCAAACAAAAGACACAAGAAAAGGAAAGAAGTGAACAACAGTACTTGTAAGTAGTAATGAATCTTTGTGAAAGATGATACTAAGATAATTGTTTATCATGTTAAAAATGAGCTTACTGCTTGGAAAAACAGGATGGTCTACAACTAACTGAAATATACACTGGTCTGTTTAACAAACAAATGATCATTAACAATTTAAATGATTCAATCTTATGTAAAGATTTGGGATATGAAGAAACTAAAGTGATCCCTTCAAAGAATCCCTGTGAGAAGAGGTTCTCCAAACTCTCATTTGCTGTCACATTCTTTCCTATAGGTTAGAGATCATTCTGCTGATGTTACCATGAGACTTATTTCAGAGCACTATGTATTTCTCACACTGTTTGTTGATATGGGAAAAACCCAATTAAATGACGATTGCTTAGTGATATGAATCTTAGAGTTTTGTTTCATGTTCATACAGGGTTTAATAAAAACTACTCAACATGCTTGCTCTTGTGTGGCAGCTTTGGCCATGTGCTTCTGTATGTCTTTTTTTTTTCTATCCAGAGATTCAGAAGAACTCGTGATACTTGCCTTCACATTAGTCTTTTTGACACCAGAGATGGGAAATGTTACCTTGGCCTTTATTCAACTCAGAGTAGAAGGAAACAACTCACTTTGATTATACCATTGTTAGGTACTTTATTACATCTTTGCAATGGTGAAATAATATTTAAACTGATAATTTTACTAAATCCAGTCAGGGATCCCAAGCAGTATTCAAGTGTGTGTGTGTGTGTGTGTGTGTGTGTGTGTGTGTGTGTTTAGAAGCATGTCTGTAGGATTACTTCTCTAACTCTTTGATTCTATTTTTCATACAAAGAAAGAAATAGTTTAAGTAACACAGAAATAAAGTAACCTGAACGGAGGAAAGTATACAGACAGCTGATGTCTAGGGTCTTGAAATGACACTTTTACTTTAAAAAATAAATGTAACACAACTTCACCCAATTTGCCTTTGGTCTTCAGGCTTAATACTCTTGGAACTTATAAGTATCCAGAAGATAGAGTTACTATCAATTACCATAACATATTGGCCATTAAGACACTTTGGGTTCATGTTAGATAGGTCTTTACTTGACTCTCAAAGGTGCATTGGTTGTCATCACTGGAATGCATTAAATAAAAAGTATGAAAGATAATACTTCTGTTAAAATCCCAATGTTTTTAAAAATAAAATGTAAACAGGGATCCCTCTGTTTTCCTGGTATAATTTTTAATTGAGGCGATGAAGAATGGTCCAGAAATTTCCTAGAGGTACTGATCACCTTAATGAGATAGTTATTCTGATGAACTTAAAGTAGATGATACTTATGAAATCTAGATTTTAAAAAATCAATGGAAAGGATTATATTCTATAGAAAAGCTCCACATTGTCTTTCTACTAAGTATGAATCTTCCCTTATATTAAGTTAAAATGTTATTCAAAGTTTTAGAAGAAATTGGCAATTGAAAACGTGATTTACCAGCTGTGGGCAGAGCTGCAAACCTGTAATCCCAGAATTTTGAGAGATGGAGACAAAAAATCCCAAGTGTGAGTCTATCCAGAGCAATTTAGCAACTTAATGAGGCCCTGACTCAAGGTTAAAAATAAAAAAAGGGCTGGGAATATAGCTTAGTAAGAAGGCCCTGGCTTCAATCCCTAGCACTGCAAAATAAAATAGTTGATCGATCAAAAAAACTTCATTAGACTTTTTTTTTTACAATATAGTTTTATAAAAAAGAGGCAGATAATAAAAATAATACTGGTTTCAGGGATTTCTTTCCTTACACATTAACATTTACATACTTACAAAGCAGTTGGGTTGATATCTAATCTCCCTCCTTCCCCTATTTTTCTGTTTGTCTACTTTTGTTCTAACTTCTCTTGTGAGCTCATAAATATTTGCTGGATACCCAGCTGGATACCCACTGTGCCCTGAGCTGGAGCCACCTGCAAGGGCTATAGTGGTAAGCAAAACAGGTCAAGCACCAGGACCCAGGGAGACTGCAGTCTGCTGGGGCCATAATCTGGCAAGCAGGGACTCTTGCTCAGCCCTGTAACAGGGAAAGTAGGAGTCTATGGGGCCACAAAAGAAGCCTTTGGATTCCGAGGTTAAGTCACAGATATCCAAGCTGAAATGTGAGCGATCCATAGTGCTGAAAGCCACTCTTCTGATATTAGAAGAGTTCTGCAGAAGGTCGCTATTGTGAGTAGCCAGAATGCAAGAGTGAGAACATAGCCTTTGAGGAATGGTAGGTGCCTGTGTACAGTGGAGAGACTCATATGGAGGGCAGGAAGGTAGAAGTAAGAATAGAGCCCAGATTAACTTATTAGTGTCTGATATATTGGAAAGGTATTAGACTAACTTATAAGAAAGTTTTTGTGGTTCTCTGAGCTAGAAATATGTGAACCTGATTGGCCATGATGGTTGGGACAATGAAGTATAGATTAAGACTTTGGAGGGGGCATAGAATGTGTGTTGGAATAGCAGAGAGGCTGGGTTCAAGGATGGCTACAGAATTTCATTTTGACAACTAGACTGGTATCATGACACCTGGCATACAGAATATAGGAGGAGGAGCAAATTTAGGAGAGATTGGGTGCTCAGTGCAGTGGGAAATTTGAATCAAAACAATAGTATACTGTTGGCTATTTGGTCCTGCACTTGAGAAGGGAACTCATGATTGCAGATCAGAAGGAGAGGAAGGTTAGCATGAAGATGATTGTTAAAGTTCTATGAATGAGAGGCCTCACAGGAATCGGGAGTGAGGTGCACCTGGGCAGACTACTCTCTGATGGACAATAACCACGTGGAATGACCTGCCAAGGGTCCATGCTTCAAGTTTTTTACACTCTACAGAATGCAGATTATGAACCCCCATCCTCATCTGTGCCCTAGAACTTTCTGAAGTGTATGACAAGGAAGGCTGTACTGTAGTACTATCCAAGTGTCTATAGCCAGAGCTGGCTCTGTTAGTAACTGGCTCAAGCCGTCCAAAAAGAATGCTGACCTGTCTTTATCCCGGGGTGCTGCAGAGGTATATGGAGTTGTGGAAAGAGTAAGAACAATTTGGACTGAATTTGTTTTAGAAGCTGCCATCATTCTTGTGGGTGACCACATCAGTCAGATTCGGACATTAGGTTTCAAAGCGGAGGGACACAATAGGATTGTCTTGATCTCCAGGTCTGTGTAAAATCATTCATCCTTTTGTGGAGAATTCCATGATCTCTCAGAGTCTGCTGATCTTTGGTGCAAAGTGCCAGACTTTTAATTTTAAATTCAACATCAGTTTGTTGTAGAATACAGATAACAGCACTTGGGGCACTTGTGCATGTGTGTGACAGAACATCTCTGTGTCTAAGAAGGTGCTTGAAGGGCACCTAGAATGACCAAATTTAAACAAGAGTAGTAAAATAAAATTACTTACCTTTATTTCTTTAAAAATCTAACTGGTTTTCTAGGACATTCAAGACTATTGAAAAGGAAAAATGGTCCATGAAAGGGTAGTTTAAAATATCAACCTTGCTGGGTGTGGTGGCTCATGCCTATAATCCCAGAACTTGGGAGGCAGAGGCAGGAGGACTGCTGAGTTTGAGGCTTGCCTGGGCTACACAGTGTGCTCAGGGCCAGCCTGAACTACAAAGTGAGGCCATGTTTTTATATATATATATATATATATATATATATATATATTCATATTTATATCAGCCTAAGCAAAGGAGTTTGTCCAAATCAAAGTCTGTAAATTCATTTTGGAGAATTCAGGTTGTTTAAAAATAAATCTTCAGATAGATACACAGTTAAATAGATTGAAAGTAGAAATTAATGATGAAATATCTTTGGAATAACTAAGATCAAACAATAGAAAAGAAGAAACACTGGACATGCCAGAAAATACTCACAAAATTAGGATTCTATTTTCTTAAGGGTGAATATTGCCAATTAATTACACAGTCTGTAAATTCCTAAGGAATAGACCAGTACGCATGCCTCAGTAAAATACTGCAGAGATCAAGGAGGCTCTTGCAACCCTTGCTGTAAGAACCAAGATGAAAGATATTGTATAAATACAACTAATTTTTATTGTTTAAACTTGACCATGGCTGAAAGCTCAGCCATGCCAGAAAAAGGCCTCTTCATCTGTGAAGGAACTTGAAATTAAAAAAACAACAAAACAAAACAACATGAAAAAACTTGAACAACTTGAACATGAAAAAAAAAAAAGAAATGAATTACTTAGCATGATTGACACCTCAAAGGTTTTCCTTTTCCACAGATTTTCTCTGACTTTTTTTTGCATTATTCAGAAAACTTTATTGGTACATTATATACACAGCTCACAATCACACAAAACATTGGGGAATTTGTACCAATATATGACACAGGTCAATTCTCATTTTTACCCACATCCCTGTCCACCCACGCCCTCCCAATCCCTTCTATACATACTCTTTTATTTTTTTCCAAATCATATTTATTCCTTCCCCTCATTACATTCCCACACCAAATTCCTTTTGGATATTACAGAAACTATCATACATTCTAGAGCTCCTTTACCTCTACAAGTATTTATATCAAAGAAAAGATCTGGTATTTGCTTATCTGTGTTCTATTTATTTCACTTATTAGTGTCTCCTCCAGGTGTCTCCATTTGCACAAAAATGAATCAATCTTGTCATTCTTTATGGCAGAGTAATACTCCATTTTTTTTTTAACCACATCTTCTTTATCCAGTCTCCAGTTGATGGGCATTTGGGTTGTTTCCAAGATTGGGCTATCGCAAACTGAGCTACTATGAACAGAGGTGTACATCTGTCTTTCCAATGTGATTTTAAAAATTCCTTTGGGTATATTCCTAGCAGGGGGATAGCAGGGTCGAATAGGACCTCTAGTCCTAGTTTTCTTAGGAATCTCCACACAGATCTCCACAATGGTGGCACAAGTCTACAATCCCACCAGCAGTGGAGGAGGGTTCCTTTCTCCCCACAGTCTTGCCAGCATTTATCATAGGTTGATTTTGTAATAGTGGCCATTCTTTGTGAAGTGAGATGGAATCTCAGTATTGTTTTCATCTGCATCTCTCGAATGATCAGTGATGTTGAACATTTCTTCATATGCTTCTTGGCTGCTTTGACTTCTACCTCTGAGAAGTGTCTGTTCATTTCAGGTGCCCATTTTTGAATTGGGTCTTTAAACTTGAGGAGACTGATTTAAGTTTCTTGTATATTGTAGATAATAGCCCTTTGTCTGATAAACAGCTAATAAAGATTTTTTCCCATGTTGTTGGTTGTCTTTTAGTGGTGCCAGTGATTTCTTTTGTTGTGCAGAAGCTTTTTGGTAGGGTGAGATCCCATTTGTTGATTCTGCTAGTTCTTGTGCTATAGAGGTTTTATATGAAGTCTCTACCTAAGCCAATGTCTTCAAGAGTTTTACCTAACCTGTTTTCTAGCAGGTTTATTGTTTCTGTTTTAATGTTTAAGTCACAAATCCATTGTGAATTTAGTTTCCTGCATGGTGAAAGAGGTAGATCTAGGTTTAGTTTTTGGCAGGTTAAAGCCTAGTTTTTCCAGCACCTTTTGGTAAAGAGGCTGTCTTTCTTCCATTGGGGATGTTTGGCTCCTTTGTCAAAGACAAGGTGGCTTAGTGTATCCGGGGTTGTTTCTGGATCTTCTAATCTATTCCACTGGTCCTCAGGTCTGTTACTTTGCCAGTACCATACAGTTTTTATCACAGTGGCTCTATAGGAGAGTTTTAAGTTGGGGATTGTAATATCCCCTGCCATGTTGTGGTTGGTTAGAATTGTTTTTGCTATTCTGGGTCTCTTGTGGTTCCAGATGAATTTTTGGTTTGTTTTCTCTAGCTCCATGAAGTATAATGTTGGGATTTCAATTGGAATTGCATTGAATCTGTATAGTAGCTGTGGAAGTATAGCCATTTTGATGATGTTGGTTCTCCCTATGCAGGAACAAAGGATGTCTTTCCACTTTCTGATATCCTTTTCTATCTCATTTTTCAGAGTCCTATAGTTTTCAGAGTAGAGGTTTTTCACCTCCTTTGTTAGATTGATTCCTAGATATTTCATTTTTCTGGGTGTTACTGTGAAAGGGATTGACTCTGCAATTTCTCTTTCAGTGAGTCTGTTGTTT
>PVIC010054722.1:0-11455 GCA_004025085.1 Thryonomys swinderianus | reverse complement strand
GTCGAACAAGTATTATCTGAGTAAGCCCTTGATATGCACTTATATATATTATGAAAGTACATCAATGTAGAAACTCTGAGAAACAGACATTAATTAAAAACCTATCTAAGCATCTTCACTAAAAGACATTCTGTTTGGTGTTTATTTACTTTCTCTACTCATCTTCCTCTGTGTCCCCTCCTCTTATTCCTTTCCACCCTTCCTTTCTTCTTCCCTGTCTTCTTCCATTCCATTACATCTTTACATCAGGCACAGAGGCAGTCTGAACTTAAATTCCCACTTTGCTGATATACCGAATGAGTACCTCAGCTTCCTAATCTGTCAAATGGGAATGACATAAGATCTACCTGAAGTTTGGTGATGAGGCTAAGTGACTAATACAGTGACAGCCCTTGGGACAGTGTGTGGTGTGTCTTAAGAGTCTGATAAGTGTTAGTTGCCTTTATTCATATCTTTTTAACTTTATATATGCAATGTCTTGTTAAACTCTTAACAGATGCATAATTAACATGATTAAAATACACGGTGAGTGTTTAAAATGTAAAAAGTTATTATAGTAATAGATACTGTAACACCCCTAAAAACCCATCCCCCCCATTTTAAATACATATATCCCCCTGTTCTCGCCACTTTCTGAAGCAGTTCTAGAGAACTTCGCTGCACTGTTGCGGTTGCCTTGATATCCTATAATGATTTAAAATCTTTCCCTTTCATGATCATTTTGACTTTGGGGAAGAATCAGTAGCCGCACAGTGTCAGATGTGGTGAATAAAGTCAGTGAGAACACACTGAGATGTTTTTATAAACCTGGCTCTTCACTGGACAGCACTAAGCAGCAGGGTTCACCATATTCTTTTATCATACTTGTCAGAGACTCTCATGTGGGAGGATATCCAAACCCGCTTCACAAAGTGGCAAGAATGAAAAAAAAAATGTGGCAAGAAGAATCGGGTGTTTGGAAACAAGATGGAGTATTGTGAGGAAGACTAATGACAATGTGTTCTTTACTGTAATAACTTTAAAAATTTAACACTCGGGAGGCAGAGACAGGAGGATTTCTGAGTTCGAGGCTTGCCTGGGCTACATAGTGAGCTCAGGGCCAGCCTGAACTACAAAGTGAGACCCTGTCTCAAAAACAAAAAAAAAAAAGAAAATTTAAACCTTCGCCATCTCTTTCCATCACAGCTGTGTAGAGTTAGATGAATGCTACATATGATGTTGGAACTTCTTTCTTCCATATTATGTATCTGTGCTTGACAGCATGGATCCTTCTAGGCACTACAGAAGAACGCATAGGTGGCCAATATCTATTGAATGTTTACTTAATTCCAAGACCCGTGCTGACCTATCTACACTGGATCTCATCTGTCCTTCATAACAACTCAAAGATATATGTTTGTCTAGAATGTTCACATTGGCTGGATAGAGGCTCAGGGATGGAAATGGTCCATAGTGGCAGAGCTAGTCTTTGGCAGGACTTAAAACCCAGACAGGCCATGCTCTTGACTGCTGGTTGACAGAACTCACTTTTCCTTGGAAGTCATAATTACTTAGAAACACCTTTATCAGTTTACTTTGAGTTTTAAAAAGTGTTTCACACACACACACACACAATCATGTATTAAGAAACTCTTTGAAATAAAATACCTTTCCCTTGTAAACCCTGGCCATTTGTCTGGAAGTCAGGAAAGGTAATATTACAGATGTCAAATGAAAGATCACCCAACACATAAGTAGTATTAGAAATTGGATACAAACAATACACAGAATCTCAAGGACTTTGAGGAAAGACACCTTGATGGTTTGGATAACCAAGCTAACTCTGATCGTTCACAGCAGGCTGCATTCCCTGGGGCTGAGACGCTGGTTGGAATTCAGGCTAACTATTTAGGGTACCATGCGGAGCTGAGGAGAAGGAAACAGGCTGGGGAAGATGGAGAAGTCTAGGGCTTGTGAAGGCTGACAGCTGATGCTGACCCTGCTGGGTGGGTCCGTGTGCCTGTGCTGTGGTTGGCTGAGATGTCCAGGAATTTGCATTCGAACCCTGTCCATCACCAGAAATAGCCCACCTGGGAATGGGTGGCCCAAGTAATGTGGTTTCCCTTCCCAAGGGCAATCCTTGAAAAGGATAGATGGTACAGAGTCACCGTGAAACCATAAGTCCTGGGCCCGTGAAAATGTCAAGTGTTCTGGCACTGCCTTAGCCTCTTCATCACCATGTATGTGTTCTGAGTCATTGCGGATAGCCTGAGTCTGCTAAAAGCATTGTCATTTGCAGGGGTCCATGTTTGGTCATGATTCTGACCAAGTGGAATGCTATTAAAGACTGGAGAATGTTGATGGGCCCAATAGAACCAGAAGAAGCAAAACTCCTGGCCCCAGACTCCCTCCGAGCTCGATTTGGAATAAGCATCTTGAAAAATGCTGTCCACGGATCAACTAATGTCTTTACAGTAAAGATGGGCATCCGTGCATTGTTTGAAGAGGATGCACAGGAAGAGCGAGCTACGTAGTAGGAGGTAAACACCAGTTTCATTAGTGTTTTCTTTTATCTTTACAGGGATTGAGCCTAGCGCAAGTCTGTCCTGGAAAGATGAAAACCCTTCCCATATTTATGGATCAAACTTTATTTCCTACCAGACACACCATGCTGTTTTATAACAGCTCAGAGTCAAGCCTTATAAAGCCCATGGCCTGGGGATTCCAGGTAACTGGAGCCAGGCAGAGAAAGCTGCAGGGACGGAGAAAGTGAGATGCGTGAGGCACCTTGAGCTTACAGAGCTAGGTCTCCAGCCGTTGACGTCATCTGCTCTGTTGGTCACTTCCTGTTGTGCACTGTGGTTCCTAAGAGGCTGGAGACTAGGAACAGCCTGTAATCTGGGGATCGGGGATCTTTGATTTAGGCTATAAGTTATCCAGCTATTTAAAAAATGAATCAATGTATTACACATCCCAAATAAGTTCTAGCAAGGTATAGCTTTGTCTGTAGACGTGACTCAATTTTAGACCAAAGTGTGGTCACATGACCCTTGAAAGTTCAAGTTGATCAAGTATGTATTGCATAGCTGGCTTAAACTGTGGGTTCACGGATAAAACAAAACTGGTTGAATGAAGGTTATTACTTCCTGAAGGGAAGCAAATCTGGTGCTATGACAAGCAGGGGATGATGGGCGGAAGTGGAGGCACTTAGTGGAGCTACAGCTCCCGTTTGTATCCCCTGTTAGCAATGACTCTCCTAATATCTGTGTATTCCTCCCTTCTGTGGCACAAGGACCATTGCGATTTACTTATTCAGGGGATTTCCAAGTAGTATATACTCTAGTGCTGAGCTCCTGTTCCAAGTAGTATATAGTCCAGCGAGTAGGCGTTGGAGAAGGTAAGGAATGGAATAGGCCTTGGGGCAGGTTTTCAGAATCAGAGGCGAGAAAGTGAACTTGGTTTGTAAAGTTTCTAAACAGTCCTGCGTATCCACACTTCAGTGCTGAAGGTGCGCTGAAAGAGGCTTCGCTGGCTTGTGGTCCCCACTGTACTATTCGGCTCTGAGGGCTGGTGCTGGTGGGTCTGTTGGAGACACTGAGGACTCGTTAGTGGGATCTTTCTGGGGGTGGGCTCCCCGTTCAGGATGGCTTTGCACAGTCCTTGTTCTACAGCAACTTCCAGCTCTAAGAGCAGGAGATAGAGAATGAACACATGTTCTAGCGAAGGGGAAGGAGCATACTGCTTTGAGTAGAAGTGTGGAGGACACGGAGGAGGAATGAGACACAAACCACTCAGCAGGAGGCACAGTGGTGACCTAAGTGAAGGGCGAGGCAGGAGGCCGAGAAAACAGATAAACAGTGGGTGGAGGGCGGGTGGGAGGAGCAAACGAGTCTTAGTGGGCTGGCTCATGCTGGAGAGACTTGATAATTGACTATGGTCGGTTACCAACTACTCCATTAAAGAAGCAAGACAGCTAGAGCTCACTGTCTTGGCTAATTGAGACAGCCATGCGACGACCCCAGACAGAGGATCCAGGAGGCAGGGTAGAAGGCAGTCCCAGGGGTTTTGTTCTGATCGTGCTGGGTGGAGGATGTTGGAATGGGGAGTCGGTGACTCAGTCTCCCAGGTCAGCGGACCGAGGAGGCTGCACAGAAGTGATGTCACCAGAGTGGGGGTGGGGCCGGTCTCTGCGTGCACACATCTTTTCTCAGAGACATTGAAGAAATAGCCAGCAGCTGTCAAGACTTTTCTAGAAATTTGGAAGCAATCAAAGATTTATAGAAATGAAAGAAGGCTCGCTCAGTAAAGTCTGCTTAAAATGCTGTGATGGCTTGGTGACATTTTAACTTGACTGTGACTCACCATTGTGCCAACCGGTGTCCGTCCTAAAGGTGGCAGCCAGCATCCCCTAATCTCTGGTCTCAAAGGGAGTGAGGACAGATATTACGAGTTCTTGTGTGTGTCTATGCTGGCCTCGCTGTGGGCCTCCTGTGAACAAGGCTCTTCCACCCAACTGGGAAAACACTCAGGTGAGAAAGCCATGGGTGATGCCTGAGGACATTTCTAAGCAACTGAAAAATCCCCAATTTCTGGGGCCAGAGATTATGGCTTAGATTTGTGATAGATGATCTAAAATCAGGGAAGAAAAACCCAGGAGAGATGGGGGGAAGAGGAGAGAGGAGGAGAAGAGAGGAGAGGAAAGAGGGGAAGAGAGGAGAGGGGAGGAGAAGAGAGGAGAGGAGATGGATTCTTTGGGAAATTAGAGCACTCAAAGCCACTAGTGTGCACTGAGGATCTTAGAAACTCCTGAACATGCCCACAGCTGTATGCTCCGAAAAGATCCTAAGTTCTTACCACTTGCTGATCTAACGACTCAGTACAAATGGGGGGGGGGGATTAGAATTCTCAATCCTTAACTAAGCATTAAATAAGTGTTCTTGTATACAAGTTGCAAAACACTAGGGGAGGTATTTTGTTGTTACTTTTTGGGCTGGCTTTTAGATAAGCCAAAAAATTAAGTAAAAATAGGAAAAAGAAGAAACTTACTGAAAACAAAGTTAAATTTTCATCAATCAAGAAGAGTAAACCTGGGCTGAGCAGTTAGATCAGTGGTTCCGGTACCTACCTTGTAAGCACAAGGTCCTAAGTTCAATCCCTGGTATAAGAAAAGAGAGCAATTTTTTTCTCATTACTTACCCCATCACCCTTTGACTATTTACTATTTCACAATGCCAATCATGCATTATAGAATACATTTGTAACTTCACTTTCTCATACCAGAGAAAATATATGATATTTGCACATCTGTGACCTATTTATTTCACTTATGACTACGTCCTGAAGGCACATCCATTTGAGTATAAATGATTTTTAAACTAAGTTATTAGTAAAAATTTACAGAAAAAGAAAAAACCCCAAAAGTTGCATTTCAAAAACTAAAAACACTAAATATAAAGTGGTATAAGAGGACAATTTAGAGGAAAAAGTACACAGGATGTATAGAAAACTAAAGCACGAGGTCCTTCTTACTCAGCAATTACTTTAAATATAAATCCAGCAAATTCTCTAAGGCAGAGATTGCTTCTATGAAAAAATCCTTTAGAACCAGAGACAGAGGCTAAAAACAAAAAGATAGATATGTATATTTCATACCAATAGTAACCAAGAGATATTGTTTATCTTATCATAAAATATATCTTAAGTCAAAAATTCACAGGAGCTATAAAGAACATTAAATATTGAGAAAAGATTTAATCCATCAATACAGCAATTATAAACATGTATGCACAATAAAGACAGAAAACTAGAGACGAAGTGGACTGTGCATTAATTTCTAGAGAGGAGGTGAGAAAAGAGGCGCTGGAAGTTACTGCTTGATGACAACAACATTTCTGTTTGGGGCAGTGAAAATTTTGGAAACACATCATGGTGATAATTGCCAACAATGTAAATGTGATTAATATCAATTTTTTGTATCTTTAAATTATTATAATGGATAGATATGTACATATATGTCCATGATGAAAAAATAATAGTCACAAGAAAGTCCCAAAACAATGCCTCAAACTGTAGAAAGTTGTTTGTTTTATGACATATTTAAAAGGCAAGGAATGTCATGCTGACATCACAATCCTTAAATCTTTAACAAAGCACTCGAAGAGATAGCAGGTCAAAGACATATTTGTTCAAAGCACTAGCCATATAACCATACATCCCCACAACTTCCCTGGCCATCTCTGGCCCAAGACTCTCTGGGAACCCTCAGCCCTAACTCTAACCCTAGGCCTGCTCTGCACACTGCGTGTAAAGTCCGCTCAGTCAGCGCGGGTGTCTGGCTCAGTTTCTTCCACTTCGCTCCCTTGCCTTTGGCTTAAGCAGCAGTTGTGCGCCTTCAACAGGTTGGGCAAGGTTTTGTGCTTTTTTTCTCCCAAGTTCATGAGTCGCGAACTTACTGAACCGAGTCTGCAGGTGCTGCCGAGGCGCGGCTCCTCCCTCGCATCAGGGATTCGTGTCAGAGCCCTGCACATGGAAACGCTCAGCGGAGCGCTGCCGCTTCTTCTGTTGTGTTCTTCCCCTAGAACCTTGAGAAGACGGTGCGGAAAGTCTCGTCGGCGTACAATCGTGTGGCACAGCTTCGAGGGAGGAAGAAGACTTCTTTGGAGGAAAACTCACGATGAAAAAGTGGGTGATGAGGCATAATAACAATAAAAACTGTAAGCCACAGACAAATCTCAGTGGTTATTTGTACCCTGTCTTCGAGGAAGGGCTTGGCATGACACTCAGAAAAGCGCAGAACAAGCTACGGGGAAATAAACTAGGGGAAACAGGAGGCAGGAAGGTGGAGAAGAGTCCGTCACATGGCATGATAGGCAAAAGCACACTGAAAGGCCCTGATGTGTATTTGGCTCTAAACTTTTCAAGCAGGTTTCCAGCAGTGGAGATCCCTCTCACACAGAGAGATGTACGTGGTTTGCCATCGCACTACTCCGAGTGTAGGGCCAAGCTGCCCCAGCATCACCCCAAGCAGCCAAGTATCGGTTTAACTGGAGTGTTGGCTCTTTGTGATAAATAAATGGGTTCTGAGTGGCATTTGGGGCACTTGGTCTCTAAAAGTTTCTCCATCACTGGCTTATGCCATGCAGCTGATGGCAAGCTGATGAAAGTATCTCTTGTGAGAGACCCAGATTTTCATCCCTTTTCCAGATACAATTTAAAGGATGTTTTCTAGAGAGATGTGCTCTGCCCCTGGTATCTAGGGCCTTGAACAGTTTCCGGTATGCTAACTGTGACATCTTCCTGTCTGCTGCATCCAAGACAATGAGTCAGGGTTGTCCGTGAATGAGAAAGACGTGGTGTCATTAAGATTCCATTCTGAGTCCTGTCCTCTCGTTGGTAACATTTAGACACAGCCTGGAAGAGAGTCCACACACCTTTTCGTCCTGGCACTCTGAGAGGCTGAGGCAGGAGGATCCTAAATTTGAACTCAGCTTGGACAACTAAGGGACTTAGCAAGACCCTGCCTCAAAAAAAAAAAAAAAAAAGAACTGGTAGCATAGTTCAGTGAAATGGTCCTAGATTCAATGCCCAGTACTGCAAATATAAATATTCTCAAACTTTGAGGTAAGATGTTACCTCAAAACCGGAGTGTTCCAAAGCTGTATGGGATGTTGTTAAGTTACACAAAAACTTATCACATACAGATTATCAGGATATTGCTCAATCTTTCTACAAAATGTATTTTTAAAAAATGAAAGTAAATTTGTCATTGACTCTCTTCACACTAGCTGGGGAGCATGAATATGGTGGAATCTTCACCTTTTGTGCTTCCTGCACCATCCTCATCGCTCCAGATTGAGAACTATTGTCTGCTGCTTTGCAGGGTCGGATTGCACCTGGTGGCTCCTAATAGGATGGTTTCTGTGGCACCCGGTCACTACCTCAATGATACTGCAAAACTCTGAAAGCATTAAAACTCCTTTCAAGGCAATATCATGTTTGACCAGAAGATGGCAGCCTACACTCAGTTTTGTGTACTACCCAGCTACAGCCGTGCAGCTATATATGCAAGATATAGAGAAAGGCAAATTTGGATTTAGGCAAATAACCAGAGGTCAGATAATCCAAAGAGACATAAGAGGCATTTACCATTGCCTTCAAAGAGGCAATGCATCTTTAACTTGTAGTAGGCTGGGTCCTGGGCAGATTGGATTTAGGGGATGGGACACAGAGGCATAAGGGAGGTATATGGGGATGGGATACAGAGGCATAAGGGAGGTATATGGGGCTGGGGTTGGCAGGATTTGAATAATAATCTTGCTCCTTAGGGATAAAGGTTTAATTAAAAAGTCCAGCGGATTCTCAGAGCCCCAGCCAAGTGAACTGGTCTTGAGTTTTGGCTGGATTTAGACAGAAAGCTAAGGATTCTGAGTCCTTGTAGTGGAGGCAGGTGAGGACCACAGGGCAAGTGGGAAGAGCCTGGAGCGATGGGCTGGCATTTGTCGAGATAGTGAGGTGCATGTGATGGTGGGGACATGGGTGCCAATGCAGGACAGTCTAAGAAGGTAAGCAGTGGACACCCGGGCAGGAAGCTCTTGTGTCCCAACGGCTAGACAGAGCTGGGGAAGAGGCCTGTGGCTTTCCGGTTCCCCTGGCAGGATGGTGCCCACTCCTCTGTAATGGCACAGTCATGCCCCTTGACTCTGAATCCATGTCGCTGGTGGCTCCAGGTTAGTCAGCTTTTATCACCCTGAGAAAACACCTGAGAGAATTCACTTCAAAAGAGAAAAGTCCTATTTCATCTTAGGGGTTCAGAGGGTCCATTCTGTGGCTGGTTGGGCCCGTTGCTCTTGGACCTGTGATGGGTCAGGACATCACAGTGGGTTCTGAAGCAGCTCAGCTCACTGTGGCATGGAAGCAAGGAAACAGAAGAGGTGGCATGGGACCCTGATATCCATCTTGGAGATGCACTCCCAACCACCTGACTGCACCCCAGCAGGCCCAACAGCACCATGGGCTGCGGCCAACCCTTTGACACGGACCATAGTGGGTTATTGAAGATCCAAACAACAGCACTCCCTTCCAGCCCCTGCCGAGTCAGGACTCCTGATGGAGCCAAGTCTTCCCAAGCCTCCCTCCTTGACTGCTGTGCACTGTAAGCAGGAGGCCTTCAGAAAATGGACAGAGTTTGCAAAACATGTGATCCTTTATCTTATGGGCTGCAGGCTGGACTTTCTTGGTTACTTTTCCACTCACAGGGTGGATCTCATGACACCATTACCTGCCCGAGCTGTGTCTGAACTCGCTTGTTGTTGGAAGCTACTCTGGTTGACCCCAAAGTCAGATGTTTTATGCTTTCAGTAGAGGGAGAAAGTTGACTCAGCAGCTGTACATGTGCTTTTCAGCTGCGGAAGTACTTCAGTGATATAATAAATATTTGAAATTGCCATAAGGCTAAAAGTGTTAATGAATTATGAAATTCCATCGGCTTGAGTAAAAAATGGTATTTTAGATTTTCCTTGATTGCTTCTCGGCCTTTTGGCTAAGATCAAGTGTAGATTTTCCTTGATACCACGATGGAATTTTATTCATAATACTTTTCTTTTTTTTTTTTTTTTTGCTTTGCCTCAAATTCTCTGTAATGCATTATATCACTAGAGTTCTTAAAAGTTGAGTGACTCAGTAACAGCTCTCATGGAAATTTAATTGCTAATGTAATATATTCTTTTCCTTTTTCAATGTTGGCCATTTGAGTGACCCTAACTGACCATTCTAAAGAATCCACTCATATTTGTGCTCTTTGCACCCATAAAGGTCAACAGTACTCACATCATGGGCTTGGTTACTGTCAGTAATTACTTCTCAAAGCATTTCCTTGCATTCTAACAAAAGGAGTGTCTTTTGGGTAGAAAAGTATATAAATACTGTACGATCTATAGTTGTGATAAGCCTTTTCTCTCTTCAATACATTTAAAATAGTAAAAAACATAAAGATATGTGAATATAAAAAGTCTTTAAGTTTTAGCGATGTGCATAGTGTATCAATGCCCTTTACAGAAATTGACAGACATTTTTTTGTTAATGTCACCACATTATAGATTGTGCTGGAAATATAACGGTAAATTTTTATGACTGTCAGACTGTGAGAGTCACAAGAATTTGAACCACTAACCCCAGGGCCATCACTGATGAAGGTTCCAACTGCTGCACTCTCAAGTCTACAGCTACTTTTTTTTTTTTTTAACATTACAGGTTCATGTTGCTTCTGTTCAGCACCCAGATCTGTTTCTGGGAGAGAAGTTATATGGCTCAGTGGGTGACTTTGGCTGAAGTCTCCCCAGTAGCTTTTCCAGAACTTTCCTTGGATAATTGCTGGAATCTACAATGTTCCCAACCAGTCTCGTCTTTCCCATAGGTCACCTTTACTGTGGGTGGACTTGCAACATGGTGTGATGGTCCTCCTGGCCTATCCAGTTCCTCGGTCCTCTCAGAAGCTTTCCTTCTGATAGAATCCTTGCACATTTAATTTGACATGTGTTTCTGTAGTACCCAGGCTAGCGTGCATGACACTAAGAAATTATTTTTCAAATTTGCATGTCTATATGGCTTTAAACAACAGTACCTTCCACATTGCTCTCCAATAACACTTTGGTGGTATTGTGCACTTACAAAACTATCACATTGCTTAAACAACTTACATATAGTATTAGAAGGTTTTATGGGCAATCACTGGGAGTAGCCTTGAAATATGCTTTCTAGGATTGTATCTAGTCATCAGTGATACAACTGTTAACACTATCATTGAGGTCAGGATAATAGAATAGTCAAATCACAGCAAAACCATATTCCTAGGTTGTATGTTACAAGCAGGGCTGATACCATCCTTATGAGCAGTCAAGGGTTAGGATTAATAATGGTAGTCATGGATCTGATGGCTCATTAAGTACCTGTAGGCCAAGGATAACTAGTAATAGGAAGACATAAACTTGAATTAGGGTTATGACAAACTCAGGAACACTGAGTAAGATAAAGACAAAAAGAATGAAGACTACTGGAAGGTTAAAGGGACAAAACCCTTTGTTCCTTGCACATTTTTTTTTTTTTGAGACAGGGTCTCGCTTTGTAGTTCAGGCTGGCCCTGAGCTCACTATGGAGCCCAGGCAAGCCTCGAACTCAGCAATCCTCCTGTCTCTGTCTCCTGAGTGCTGGGATTACAGGTGTGAGCCACCACGCCTGGCTCCTGGCACATTTCTGTGTCTTTTTTTTTTTTTTTTCCTTTTTCTGGTCTTGAGCTTTTGATGAAGAAGAAAATGATTTGTGCCACACAAGTCTGTCCTACAGTGTCATGCCATAGGAAACACATTCGAAAGTCCATTCACACAAACAGGAAAATCAACTATTACACTCACACCAGAGGACAGGATAAATTAAAACTTAGCAACCCTGGGGCCTAGCTCTTTCTCACTCTGTGTGGGGGCAT
>PVIC010054721.1:0-11452 GCA_004025085.1 Thryonomys swinderianus | reverse complement strand
GAGAGTGGATAAAGAAGATGTGTTTTTTTTTACAAAATGGAGTATTACTCTGCCATAAAGAATGGCAAGATCGATCCATTTAGGTGCAAATGCAAATGAGTTCTAGAAAGTAGGACAGCTTTTATAGAGTGGAATATTTTTTTTTGAGACAGGGTCTCGCTTTGTAGTTCAGGCTGGCACTGAGCTCACTATGTAGCCCAGGCAAGCCTGGAACTCAGCAATCCTCCTGTCTCTGCCTCCCACGTGCTGGGATTACATAAAATTTAATTTTTTATTTAGTCCTTTCTATATCTTAAATAACATTTGCTAGTCAAGAATCATAAAAATATTCTCTTACATTTACTTTTAAACATTTTTAACTTTATTTTCAAAATAGTTTTAGATTCACAAAAAAATTAGAAATAAGCTGTAGAGATTCCTCATTCACTCATTTACTCTTCCCTCAGAAATAGTCTCCCACACTATCAACGTCCTATAGCCCGGGGGTACATTTGCAACAAATGATTTGTCAAAACTGACACATAACTATCACCAAAAGACTGTGCTTCACATTTGGATTCACTTCTAGGTGCATAAGAATGTATAGAAAAATATGTTTACTACGATGGTATACTACAAAGTACTTCTGTTGTCCTAAAACCTTGTATCTGTTCCTTTCACTCAATTTTTCTGTGAATTTAAAACTTCTCTACAATAGAATGTTTCAAAAAAAAAAAAAGTGATGGTGGGTGTGGTGGGACATTCCTGTAAATCCAGTATTCAGGAGGCTGAAGCAGGCAGACTACCTCAAGTCAAAGGCCATCCTGGGCTAAATACTGAGTTTAACGCCAACTTGCACTATACACTGAGACTTGTCACAAACAAACAAAGAAACAAACAAAGAACCAAAAACAAAACAAAGAACCAAAAAAAGAACACTTAGGAAAAAATGCTTTCCAGAGGTAAACGGAGGATCAGAAAGGCGGCAATTTTTAATAACCATCAGTAGTTTACAGGAAAAGCGATTGGGCTCAACTTGAGCCATGGTTTCCTTAGTACAGCCTAGGTGCATTTGTCCTGTTTCCCTTAACCTGGATTGAGGATTGCAGAATATCTACACTTCTCTGCATACCTGAAAATACCACACAAGTATGACTTTTTGCAAAACTTTCGTAAAAGGTACGCTATGAGGACATTTCTTTGATAAATGTTTAATAAGAAATAGATGCTCCAGGTTTTGTCATTCTTTCTCCTTCCACCCTCCCCTCTTCTTATTCCTTTATATTCCTTGTTTTTTAGCTTATAGTAGTTTACTCTCCTGGTCCATTAAAAATCATCCATGCTCCACTATTTATATTTTAACCTTTGGCAACAACTGACCTTTTTACTATCTCCATAGTTGTATTTTCTCCTGAATCTCGTAAAACTGGAATTGTACATAGTACAGATTTTCAGATTTCCCATTTACTAAAACATATTTAAAGTTCTTCTGTATTTTTCATGGATTGATGACTCTTTCTTTAGTGTTGAATAATATTCTGTTGTCGGGAAGTATTAAAATTTGTTCATTCATTTAATGAAGAACATCTTGATTGCTTTCAAATGTGCCAGTTATAAATTAAGCTAGTGTAAGCATTTGCTTGCAGGGTTTTGTGAACAGAACTCCTAACTCCCTTAAGAAAATACCAAGGAAAGGGAGCACTGAATAATATGGTATTAACGTCTTAGTTTTGTGAGAAACTGCCCATCTGTCTTCCAGAGTAGCTGTATCATTTTATATACACACCTGCCATAAATGAGTGACCCTGTTCTTATTCTTGGCGGCATTTGGTACTGTGAATGCTCTGGATTTTTAATATTCTGGTATATGTGTAGTGATACCTTTTCATGGCTTTGATTTAGATTTCCTTAATATCATAAGATGTAAAGTATCTTTTGTTAGATTTATTTGTCATCTTTTTTTTTAGATCTTTTGTTCACTTTTCTCATTATTTTTCTTGAAAATTTATAACATTACTTTTTCATTTAGATCTATGAGGTACCAATCATTAATTTTTGCACATATGGGGATATAGAGGTATGGACTTCTATAAATGAATCTGATTCTGGTAGCATTTTTTAAGAAGAATTTCTTGTAACCATTTCATTGCTGATTGGCTTTGTAGCCTTTGCTTTGGAATGTGTGTGTGTGTGTGTGTGTGTGTGTGTGTGTGTGTGTGTATTTTCTGTTACTTAAGAATTTTTTTCTGATGCCTGAAGTTATAAAAACTGCAACACATGTAGCTTTTTGTTTATTTAGACTATCTAAATGAAAACATTCATATAAAACAAGTAATTCTCTTTTCTTCCTTTCATTGAGTATGAAACAATTATCTTTGTTAGCATTTCTATTGTTATATGCTTTCAGCCATTCTTTTTACCTTTTTAACTTTCACTTTTTTAAAATAAGACAGTCAACAGTACCCTCTTCTACTATTTATGTAAGTTCACTTCTTTTTTTGTACAACAGTATTGGCATAGAAGTCATTATTGTAAAATTCATCAATTTAAAATGTACAATTCAACAATTTCATTATTGTAGTATATTGTACTTATATTCAGTCACTGGAACAAAATACTTGACACCTAATATGCAGAGAAGAGGTGTAAGCTCATGGGAAATATATATCCTTCAAAGGCACACTAATAGTGACTCACCTACAACTGAGATCAGAACAAACCTATGATCCAGTCACCTTCCAAAAGCTTGACCTTTTCATACTGTGAATCTTCACAGGATATTTTGGATGTAACCATACATTTATACTCACAGATTTAGACAAACATCACTAAAATCTAAGCTTATAATACTTTCACCACCCCAAAATGCAACTGGATTTCTGTTAGCAGTCCCTCCTCGTTGCTTTCCATCCCATCATTTAGAAACCTCAAGTTCCTTTCTCTGTGGATTTGCCTAATGTGGACATTTTTTTTTTTTTTTTGAGACAGGGTCTCACTTTGTAGCTCAGGCTGGCTCTGAGCTCACTATGTAGCCTAGGCAAGCTTCGAACTCAGCAATCCTCCTGTCTCTGCCTCCCGAGTGCTGGGATTATAGGCTTGAGCCACCACGCCCGGCTAATGTGGACATTTTTATCACTTCTCGGCCTTTTGGCTAAGATCAAGTGTAGTATCTGTTCTTATCAGTTTAATGTGGACATTTTTATCCTTGTATAATCAAAAACAGGTCACCTGTTGTGCCTTGTTTCTTTTGCTTAACATGTGGTTGAGGTTCATCCATGATATAAGGTGTAACAGTACTTTATAAATCTTTATTATAAACTAATATTGTATTGTATAGATACATAAAGTTTACTTATCTAATTATAAAGGATATGCAATGCATTTAAAATGTATAAGTTGTAAGTAAACAAAATGATAAAGATGTAGGTTTTTCCACTTTGGGGCCATTATGGATAATCTTGACATGATTACTTTGTGTGAGAGTTTTTGTATAGACATGTTTTCAGTTCTTTTAATTAGATACATAAGGAGTAGAACTAGCACTTTGGGGAAATGTCAGTCTGCATTCTAAACTGCTTACATTATTGTACTTACTAAAAACCCATGTTAAGGCTCTTAATCTCTCTACATCTTTACTAACACTTGATAGTTTCAATATTTTTATTTGTTTTTATAGCTAGTGTGTGAAAATGTTATGCCACTATGGTTTTAATTTACAATTCCTTAATATCTAATAATGCTGAACATATTTTCACTTACTTATTGGTAATCTTCTTGCCCTATTTGAACAGTATCTATTCAAATCTATTGCCTATATTTTTGCTATATATATATATATTATATACATATTATTAATATATATATATATATATATATATATATATATATATGTTTGATCATGGTGTGTATTTAGATTACTTGTGTGTTCCAAGGCAACATTTGCTGGTACATATTCTTTCATTAGCATGTATTGGTAGTATATTTTTGATCTACTAAATGTTATCATGCTTTCTTACCATTTCCTTTACAGTAAATTTATACTAGTATCATACTAACTTCTTCCTTTTACTCATTTACAAATGAATTGCCATTTTCAGGCCCATTTATTTGGTAGAACTTCTTAGAAAAATACATTTTTATTTTCTGATAGTGACCACATTAAGTGGTTTCATGCTGGTTTCCTGTGTCTTTTTTATCTTGTGTTTCCTGTGGCTTCTATTTCATATTTGACCTTTTGATATGTCTCCTCATTTCACATCTGCAGTAATTTTTATAAGCAAGAGTTATACAGTTATGACCTAGACCTTAGGGTGAACATCTTGCCATTAGGAGGACATATATACCCTTTTCTGCTATGTTGTAAAAGATATGGTGCTATTGGACCTTTATTCACTTAGCTCTGGCAACTCTTTTTTTCTGTTTTACATCCCACAGCCTCTGTATCAATCTCAGCTGTGTTTTGAAGGCATCATGTGTTGATTTGTAGTTTAAAACTATGTCATATTTTCAAAGAAAGAAGATATGCATGGATTTTCACACTTCTTTTGAACTATTATTTTGATGAGAAAAAGAGGAAAATGTTCAGTATTAATTTGCTATAAACATACTAAAATTATCTTGTTTTCTCTTGATTCTTCCCCATCACAAGACTGATTCTTTCTCACCCACAGCTTACTCCTTATTTATAAGATAGAGTTGCCTTTTATTTTTATCAAGAAGCAAAGATGTTAGCTTTTTAGAAACCTTGTAATGTATGGTACTTGTCAAATATTTTTGTACAATTTGGCTGCAGTTATGAGCAGTACCTGTATACTCAGTTACAGTGTCCAACCAACACTTAAAAATGGTGAATAGGACTTGGCAAATGGCCAAAATTAATAATGAATTCATATCTAATATAATTTGTATAAGAAAAATCATTCATTAAGCTTATGCTAAGACTGATTCATGTGTTTAGGTGTATAGAAATAGTTGGGCACCTGTAAATATGAATAAAATAAGCTTATGAGAATGTAACCACTTTTTTTGCTGTGTAAAGACATGAGTAACTTTTTCTGCTCTTCTGCTTTCCACAATGTAAAAGCACATCAAGATGAACCTCATTGGATATCAGCACCTTGGTACCTTGATAGTGGACTGCCTGCCTAGCCTCTAGAGCTGTGACAAATTAAACCTCTGTTGCCTACAAACTACCTACCACCCAGCATTTACTACGGTAATACAAAACATACAAATTGGGCAAGCAACATAATCAGCCTATGATTCTCAAAGTGTGCTCCTTTGAATACTATATCCATAAGCCATGAGTTGTTATTGTATGATAAATAACAAATAAGTTTGGGAAGCAGTTTAAATGAAATTAAACATGCTTCTTTATTTAGAGACTTTTCACATCCTTTAATTAATATAACATCAAAAAGTAATGTGTATAGTATTTTCAAAACCTCTTGTGCCAGAATCCCTTTCTAAAACAAATCATCTATTATACCTCCATTCTTTTCAACCTAGTTTTAGAAATTCCTTTAGAGCTTCTTACTGACAGAATGCTGGGAAAAGACTAGTAAAAGAGTCAAATGACATGTATTGATTGATAAATTATAAGAAAGAGAAGTCGATGGTCTTATAATAGATCATAATGCATTATATAGCCTGATTTATGCTTGTAAAATTACCTTGGATTGATTGTCTAGTGGACAAAATAGATACTGCAAGGCAGCTCTACCCTCCTATCAGTTATACACTTGGAAATTATTTTTCATATTAGATAACTAGTGTGGATGAAGGAGTAGTAGCATTTGGACTTCTATGAATCCTCTATAGCTTTTCAACTTGGAAGCCATATAGAAATATCCTCTTCTATTGTCCAAGTATGTTTTTAATATTTCATAATATTATCATACAAATAACTTATATTAGGAAACTAAAAGTCTTTTTTTCTAAAAGAAATCATCATTCTTTCTGTAACTCAGCCTTATAAGTTTGAAATCATGTATGACATTTATGTCTCCCTTGCCCATATATTAAATGCAACACTAAGTCCTACTTCATTGATTTTCTTTCATCCTTTCTATAGCTCTAGCCCAGAATGCTCATCTCCCCATTTAACACCATCTTCCATGAAAAAACATCTTCATTTTCTTGAAAAGTCTTTATTTTTAATTTATAATTATCCTGTCTGGGCGCCTTCATGATTACAATGCACTTTTTCAGGCAATGTTTAAAGATTTTCATTTCATAACTCTGAATACTTTTTGAATCTCATGTTTTATTATCCTCTAATAGGATTACTTTGCCCTAGGAAGAAAGATGTCCTGTTAACTGGATATATGCACTCATGTTCTTTCTGCTTATCCTCCTACTTCTCTGTACCACCTCATCTATTGAAAACTAACCCATTCTTCAGCGATCAGAATATGTACTATTGCTATATATCCTTTTACAGCAAATAGATACATAGTGATATCTGCCTCCTGGGCAGCAAGTGACAGTCGAAAGTTTTGCTACTCTCACCCAGCAGAAAGAAGGGACTGTCTCACAATCTATGCAAGCTGTTATGCCTTATGCTTACTGGAGACTTACAATGCACAGACCAATGTCTTGAAGAATTCTAGTAAAACAAACACAGTTTCTGAACATACTTCATGTGACCCTATTTAATTTCTGAACACAAGCTTGAACATAACAAAAACAGCTACAAAAGGGCTGAGGAGGGAGCTCACTGTGGAAACACCTGCCTAGTGTGTATGTGGCTCGTGTTTGAACCCCCAGAAGCACACACACGTACACATACACACACAAACACATGCACGCACGCGCGCTAATTATAAAAGGTGGCCTACTCTTTCATTTTTCAAAAATTAAAATTTTATATGTAGTCTAATATTATGACAGGACTTAAAATTCAATGTATTTTTCCTTTGAAATAGTGCATATGTATCCATCTATCTGTCATCTCTGTATGATGTCTGCTCAAAATGCCTCTGGTTTATAAATTATAAAATTTCCTTTGTGTCATATTTTTGCTATAATAAGAATCATGAAACATCATTATTTCTATTGAACTTTAAAATAGATTCTGTGATTCATATTATTCAGTCATCAAAACTTAGCACTTCTCCATCTCAGGGAACTTTATATTACACTAACTGCCACATGAATAATTCATATTTGTAATAAGCATAGATGTTACTCTTTTTTGGGAAGAGAGAGAATCCATTTTGGATGATCCTAAGTTGTTTATCAAAACTACCCTGAAAGTGTTGTCATGATTTCCTTATTGAGTAGTTATAATTTGAACATGTTTTGTTATAGTTTCGGAATATCAGATCTGAGTGCAAATGTGTAGTAAAGAAATTGATGCTTTTTTTAAAATACAATCTTTTGAAAAATGTAAGTATTTGTAATACTTTTAGAAATATTTAACTCTTACCAAAATTTCAAGATACTTATTAAGGTATTGAATGGTGTGTGTGTGTGTGTGTGTGTGTGTGTGTGTGTGTGTGTGTGCCCACAAGGGATGGTTAAATGGAGAAAGGGCTAGAGGGTAAGTCAGAAAGCTTTTGTGTAAGGAAGCTTCCTTTAAAAGGCCAGAGAAATAGTTCATCATTATTATGCATACAGACATCTTGGTAGTTATTTAGAAACAAATGAGAGTCAAATAATGAAAGGACTCTGACCATTTTGAAGTGGATTGAACTTTAAAATACTAGCAAAGGAGATGGTGACCATATTAGCCTACAGATTTCAGTGCTTAAAAATGTGTTTTTTAAAAAAGCCTTGTGTTTAATTTTTCTGTCACTTTAACACACTTTTTCCTCCAGTGGGGCACTAAGAAATATTCTTAATTGGTCACTTCAAAGAGTTTGGAACAGTAGAATGATAAATGCTGAAAGAAATAAATGCCTTATGAAACACTTCAAATCATGTAAATGATGAGGTATCTCCTAGAGCTTCCCCTTTTACTACACACTTATACTATCACTCAGAAATATTCTTTCTTATTGAAGAAAATGCCTGTGAACTTGCCAACTTAAAACAATGCTTAAAAATCCCCTAAAATGGTGACATGAAACAGATATGATTTTAGAAAGTTCACAGTGAGTGCTACAATTCTGCTCCATGGTTTTTTAATGGAAGACAGAAAAACATGAGTGTCTCTATTGCTGAAGGCCCTTCCTGGTGAGCACAAACAATGTTTCACATATCACATTTGACAGAGGTAAGAAAGTCAAATGCATAAGCTTTTTAGAAGCACTAGATCTTTTAAGAGTGAGAAAAAAAATAAGAAGCTGGGCCAGGAGTGCTAACATTTTATTGTTCAAAAATAAAACTTATTTATAGTTTGTTTTTTTTTTTTTTTTCCAGAACTGGGGATTGAACTCTGGCCTTTGTGCTTCCAAAGTAAGCACGGTACCACTTGAGCTAAAATCCCAGCCCACATATAGAATTATTTTAAAATCTATTAAGTAGGTGTTTTTAAAGCACTGGAAAATTCTGTATTTGTGTGCCTAGTATCATCTAATACGACTGAATATAAATTCACTTATTCAATAAGAATTTATCAGTTGTACAATGAGAATCTAGTGCAGTGGTGAAGAACCTAAAGCGTACAACCTGTGCTGGGCTGTTTACACTATTGACAGCTCTAACAGACTCACCATCAGTTTTCTGTAGTCTTCAGGCTCCTAGGTAGGAAGAGACATGACAATGATAAAACTCTGGTGCATGAACAATGAAGCTCAGAGCCAAGCAGAGGTGAAAAAATAATTGCAACAGTGCAATTAGGTACTGAGTGTTCATAATATTTTCCAGAAATACAAAGTATATTATAAATTATTAACTCTAGGGGAATTAGGAAAATTTTGAGTTTTGAATGAGGAGATGTGTCCTGGCAAGAAAAGGAGGAAATGTCTACCAAGGAAAATAATTTAATGTAAAATACATAGAAGCCTGGAAAAATAAGGTAGGAGGGTGAAAAGGTATAACTAAGATATTGGGACTGTGTGACTGGTCCTTTTACAGGATTTTAGCAATCAGTGGTCTCAATCCTTGTTAATCATCAGAAATACCCTGAAAGCTTAAAAAATAGAAATTACCTGGTCTTATTTCTGTAAATTTGTTTATACCAGACTTGGCACAGAAAGGTTTGTTTTGTTTTGAGACAGGTTCTTGCTATATAGTTCTGGCTGGCCTATAACTCACTACATAGCCCGGGGTAACCTCAAACTCCTGGTGATCCTCCTGTCTCACCCTCCTGAGAGCTGGGAATACAAGTGTGCACTATTAAATGCAACTTGTTAGACTATTTTTAAATTTTTCTCCATGTTAATTATAATGATCAAGCAAATCTGGGAAATTATGTGTTCAAGTGCTATTTAAGCTCTCGGTATAGAAATTACCCAAATACCTTATAAAAATGCAGATTCTGATTCCATGAGTCTAAGGCAAGGACCTTAATGAAATTTTACAATCATGTAAGTCAATCCTAAATCTCCATGTTTACAAATATACACATCCTATTGTTTAGTTCTTTTTGAAAACACTAATATAAATGTAATATGCCCTAGGTGATTATATGTCTGAAAAAAATATTTTCTTTCTCTCTGTTCCTTAGAACATATCCCCAGACAGCATCCAATTTATCCCAGTTCCCATGAATCTCAATCAGAAATTTTTTCATGTATATTCTCCTTTCCATTACCTCTGCCACTTCGATACCTTATTTCATTGTTGTCTCTCACACAAACGAAGGCAATGGCCTTGTACTCCCCCCCCCCCCCAGTTTCCACTCTGGTTTTGTCTGCAACACAAATTCATTTGCTGGAGCCGTGCTGAGTGAGATTTCTAAAATTAAAACCTGATGATGTTAATTCCTTGCTTAATTTATTTTCAGTGGCTCAGGACTTCCCTTATTTCCTTAATATGGTTTATATTGAGATGTGGTTTTAGACATAGAGTCAATGCTGGAATGGTTTAAAACTTATAGATGTTAGGATGAGAAGAAATTATTTTGCACATGGGAAAGATATGAATTTGAGGAACCATAAAGCAGTCTGTTGTGGGTTGAATTGTTTCCCACAAGACACATTGAAATTTTAATTCCCAGTACCTGTGTATGTGACCTTCTTTGGAATTTGATTCTTTGCTGATGTAACTGAGTTAATGTAAGGTTTTAATGAATTACAAAGAACCCTAATGCAGTGACCGGTGTGATTAAAAGAGAGGAATTCAGAGAAAGAAAGACAAAGAGAGACAATGCATAAGTGAAGACAAGTGGAGGTTGGAGTTATTTTCCACAAACCAGGGTGTAGCAAGGATTAGCAGCAACCACAAGAAGCTAGGAGGAGGCAAAGAAAGTTCTTCCGCTAGAGCCTTCGCAGAGGGCATGACCCTGCCACACCCTGATTTAGGGTTTCTAATGCACAAAACGGCGAGCAAACAGATTTCCTGGTGTTTTAAGCCACCAACTTTGTGAAACTTTAATATGATAATCCTAGGAAACTGTTAGTTCACATCCATGACAGAAAACATTGAAATGATTTTCCATTATCGTTAATATAAAGGCCAAACGCTGCAGTATTTACCAGAGTCTACAACCTAAGCCTTTCCAGCCTCATCTCCTAGGATGCTCTCCCTCCCTTTCCACTCTCCAGATTCATAAGCCTTCTTTCCTATGGTTAGATTAACTGTCAATTCCTCAATGATTATATATGTTTCCTATTTTCTGTTCTCATTGCTCTTTGAACAGATATGAATGTATTCTTGTGTGACTTTGCAATTAGCGTTTATCTTTTTCATTACATAGATACCCTATAAAGATAGAAACTACATTTTCCTAATTGATGCCTCAGTGCCTAGCACAGTGCCTGCTTTACAAATCAATGCATATTTATTAGATGGATAATTTAACTCATAAAGAAATGTTATATGAATAGAATTTTCTATCGGGGAGTTTTAGACAGTATCAGTTTTAGGAAGGTTGAAAAAGATCACAGCATTTTTTCATTTACTACATCACTGGTAACTTTAGTGATAGCAGCTGAATTAGTATTCATTGCCTTGTACTGTGGAAAGGATAGAGATTAGGGATACATACATAATTTTTGTTTGAATTTTGAGAGCAATGTGGAAAGAGACTCAATTTCAAAAGACGGCAGCATGTATTTAAGAAGGAAGATGTGGGGCCAGAGGGTTAGCTCAGTGGTTCCGGCGCCTGCCTCGCAAGCGCAAGGTCCTGAGTTTGATCCCCAGTAACCACATACAATGCTGGGCATGGAGACTCACGCCCACCAGCAATCAATACCACATACCACAGTGCCGGGCATGGTGGCTCACGCCTGTAATCCCAGCACTCGGGAGGCAGAGACAGGAGGATTGCTGAGTTCCAGGCTTTTCTGGACTACATAGTGAGCTCAGAGCCAGACTGAACTACAATGTGAGACCTTGTCTCAAAAAAAAAAAAAAAAAAAAAAGA
>PVIC010054720.1:0-11453 GCA_004025085.1 Thryonomys swinderianus | reverse complement strand
CTTAATCTCCCCAAGCAAAAGTTGAATTTCACACCATGTTACTATAAACTCATTTTCAGAATCTGATTAGGTCTGTATTCCATGCTCCTTCTGTGCCTTATTTGCAAGAGTAGGAACGGATTGATTGTCCATGTTCCTTGTGCCTGAGCAGAACTCCGGCTTCACATTTGAATCCCGCCCTCTCTGTCCGGTCAAATTTTGGAGAAACAGACGTAATGTTCTGAAGGTTATATTCTGCATCGAAAGAAGCACAGTGCCTCCTTTTGAAATATCTCAACTAGGAGTACAATTCCACGGTCGAATATCTCCTTGTGACCACATGCTCCATTCAAGCCAATGGCACATGGAATGATATTTGTAGATTACGCCCTCAAATAGAAACACCTGTGACATAGACCTGCTTCTTGTGAAGTCAGTTTGAGGAACAGAGTGGAAACAGCACCTCCCAGCCCTTAGCCGGTTACCGCAGGGGCACAAGAGTTTGTTCCTTTAGATGACCTTTGTCTGTCATAGTGAAAGTCCTATTATGACGTCATAATCCCCCTGTAGAAGCGAGTCCTGGCACACTGCTACGTGTGTGGGGACGGTTAGAGCCTGAAGACAGAGGGGGGAAAAGCCTGTTTTCCACATCAAAGGCTTGGATGACACCTAATTGCCAGAGGCCTCTCTTTTCCAACAACATGCAAGCAAGAGAAAGTGAGCAGCTTGGATAACAGGGGCTTCATCTCCCCAAGCAAAAGTTGCAATTCACATCGTGTTCAAGTACAATGTCCTTCCGAATGTGAGGGGGACGCTACTCCCAGCTCAATCTGTGAATTATTTTCAAGAGTAGGAACAGATTGATTCTCCATGTCCCTGTGCCTGAGGAGCACTCTGCCTGATGACTAGAATCCCGCACTCTTTATTTGGGCAAATGGTGGAGAAAGAGACATAATGGTCTGATGTTTAGAATCTGAATCGAGAAAAGCACATTGCCTCCTTCGGAAATCTCTCGACTAGTAGTGCTATCCCACGCGTGGATATCTCCTTTTGACCACAAGCTCCATTCGAGCGCAACGCAGCTGGAGTCATTTTCGTAGATTCCTCCCTCAAAGAGAAACACCTGGAACTCAGACGTGCTTCTTATGAAGTCAGTTTGAGAGCCGGAGCGGAAATTAGCACCTCCCTGCTCTTAGCCCTTTACCTGTAGGACACAAGAATTTTTTCCTTTAGATTTCCTCTATCTGCAGTAGTGAAAGTCCAATTATGACGTCACAAGCCCTTAGAAGAAACGAGTCCTGGGGCACTGCTATGTGTGTTTGGAGCGTTAGAGCCTGAAGACAGAGGTGTAGAATGCCTGTTTCCCACATCAAAGGCTTCGATTACACCTAATGGTAAGATGCCTCTCTTTTCTTCCAAAATCCAAGCAAGCGAAAGGGAGAATAAGGGATATCAGAGACTTAATCTCCATGAGCAAACGCTGGAATTCACACGGTGTTGCTATAAATTGATTTTCAGAATCTGAGTACTCCGAGCTCACTCTGTGCAGTACTTGCACGAGTAGGAAAAGATTGTTTCTCCATGTTCCCTGTGCCTTAGAGAACTGTGGCTTTTTTTTTTCTTTGTTTGTTTTTTGCTTTTTGAGCCTGGGTCTCGCCTTGTATTTCAGGCTGGCCCTGAGCTCACTATGGTGCCCAGGGAAGCCACCGCGAACTCAGCAATCCTCGTGTCCCTCCCTCCCAAGTGCTGGGATTACAGGCATGAGCCACCACGTCCTGCATTGTAGTATGCGGTGTTTTTTGGTTGGTGGGCGTGTCTCCACACCCAGCATTATATGTGGTTTCCGGGAATGGAAATCAGGACCATGCGCTTGCCAGGCAGGCGCCAGAACCCCTGTGCTAAACCTCAGGCCCAGAAATGTGGCTTTTCATTGAAATCCCTCCCTCTTTGTATGGGCAATCCCTGGAGAAACAGTGGCAATGTTCTGATGGTTCGAATCTGAATGGAGAAAAGCACACTGCCTCCTTCGGAAATCTCTGGAATAGGAGTGCTATTGCACGGGTGGATATCTCCTTTTGACCGCAGGCTCCATTCAAGGGAATGGCAGTTGTAGTGAGAATTATAGATTACTACTTCAAAGAGAAACCCCCAGAACTCTGACCTGCTTTTTGTGAAGTCAATTTCAGGAACGAAGTTGAAATAACTACTACTCTGGTCTTTCTCAATTAACCTCAGGTGGCAAGAATTTGTTCCTTTAGGGTACATTTGTCTGTGGTAGTGAAAGTCCAATTACGATGTCACAATCCTATTTTAAAATCGAGTCCTGGCGCACTGCTATGTGTGTTTGGAACCTTAGAGCCTGAAGACAGAGGTGGGAAATGCCTGTTATCCACATCAAAGTCTTGGTCCCACCTGATTGCCAGATGCCTCTCTTTTCTAGCCACATCCAAGCAAGAGAAAGGGAGAATCTGGGATAATAAGGACTTAATCTCCCCACGCAAAAGTTGGAATTCACACCGTGTTGCTATAAACTGATTTTCAGAATCTGATTAGGTCTTTATTCCATGCTCCTTCTGTGCCTTATTTGCAAGAGTAGTAACGGATTGATTGTCCATGTTCCTTGTGCCTGAGCAGAACTCCGGCTTCACATTTGAATCCCGCCCTCTTTGTCCGGTCAAATTTTGGAGAAACAGACGTAATGTTCTGAAGGTTATATTCTACATCTAAAGAAGCACAGTGCCTCCTTGGGAAATATCTCACCTCGGAGTGGTATTCCACGGTTGAATATCTCCTTTTGACCACAGGCTCCTTTCTAGCCAATGGCACCTGGACTGATATTTGTAGATTACTCCCTCGAATAGAAACACCTGTCACATACAGCAGTTTCTTGTGAAGTCAGTTTGAGGAACAGATTGGAAACAACACCTCCCAGCCCTTAGCCGGTTACCGCAAGGTTGCAAGATTTTGTTCCTTTAGACGACCTTTGTCTGTTGTAGTGAAAGTCCTATTATGACGTCATAATCCCCCTGTAGAAGCGAGTCCTGTGTCTGAGTTCCAGGTGTTTTTTTCATGGAGTGATTAGTCTCTGAATATCATTCCAGCTGCATTCGTTTAATTGAGCTTCTGGTCAAAAAGAGATATCCACCAGTGGAATAGCACTCCTAGTCCAGAGATTCCCGAAGGAGGCAATGTGCTTTTCTCCATTCATTTTCTAAGCATCAGAACACTATGTCTGTTTCTCTACCGTTTGCTCGTTCAAAGAGTGCTAGATTTCAATCAGAAGCCACAGTTCTCCTTAGGCACAGGGAAAATGGAGAAACAATCTGTTCCTACTGTTGCAAATAATTCACAGAATGAGCAGTTAGTACAGTCCCTCTCAGATTCTGAAAGTAATTTTTTGAAGCACGCTGTGAATTCCAGCATTTGCTTGGCGAGATTAAGCACCTGATATCCCAGATTCTCCCTTTCGCTTGCTTGGATGTTGCTAGGAAAGAGAGACATCTTGCAATTAAGTTTAATGCAAGCCTTTGATGTGGAAAACTGGCATTTTCCACCTCTGTCTTTAGGCGCCAGTGGTCCAAACCCATATAGCTGTGCACCAGGTCTCATTTCTACAAAGGGATATGAAGTCATATTTGTTCTTTCACTACTGGAGACAAAGGTAATCTAAAGGAGCATTCTCTTGCCTCCTGGCTGTAAATGGCAAATAGCAGGGAGGTAGTAATTTCCACTCTGTTCCTGAAACGGACCTCAAAAATAAGTTCTGAATTCCAGCTGTTTCTCTTTGAGCGTTTAATCTCTGAATGTCATCACTCCAGCTGCCATTCGCTTGAATGGAGCTTGTGGTCAAAAGGAGATACCACCCGTTGAAAAGCACTTCTACTCCAGAGATTTCCGAAGGAGGCAGTGTGCTTCTCTCGATTCAGATTCTAAACATCAGAACATTACATCCGTTTCTCCACCATTTGCCTGTAAAAAGAGTGCTGGATTTCAATGAGAAGCTACAGTTCTCCTTAGTCACAAGGAACATGGGGAAAAATATTTTCCTACACTTGCAAATAATTCACAGAGTGAGCAGGGAGTACAGTCCCACTCAGATTCTGAAAATCAGTTTATATCTATACGGTGTGAATTCCAGCTTTTGCTTGGGGAGATTAAGCGACTGATATCCCAGATTCTCCAGTTCTCTTGCTTGGATATTGCTAGAAAACGGAGGCATCTTCCACTTAGGTGTAATCCAAGCCTTTGATGTGGAATACAGGCATTTTCCACCTCTCTCTTCAGGCTCTACCAGTCCAAATACAGATAACAGTGCACCAGGACTCGTTTCTACAAAGGGATTTGACGTCATAATTGGACTTTCACTACTACAGACACAGGTAGTGTAAAGGGACAAACTCTTGCCTCCTGGTGATAAGTGGCAAAAAGCATGGAGGTAGTCATTTCCAATCAGTTCATAAAACTGTCTTCACAAAATGCATGTCTTAATTCCAGGTGTTTCTCTTTGAGGGAGTAATCTCCGAATATCACTCCAGCTTTAATTTGCTAGAATGGAGTTTGTGGTCAAAAGGATATATCCACCCATGGAATAGCACGCCTAGTCCAGAGATATTGAATGAGGCAGTGTGCTTCTCTCAATTCAGATTCTAAACGTCAGAACATTACATCAGTTTCTAAACCATTTGCTGATACAAAGAGTGTGGGATTTCAATAAGAAGCCACAGTTCCCCTCAGAAACAGGGAACCTGGTCAAACAATCGGTTCCTACTCTTGCAAAAAAGACACAGAGTGAGCAAGGCATTCAATCCCACTCAGATTCTGAAAATTAGGTTGTAGCAACAGGGTGTACATTCCAGCATTTCCTTGTGGAGGTTAAGCTGCTGATAGCCCAGATTCTCCCGTTTGCTTGCTAGGATGATGGTGGAAAAGAGAGGCAACTTTCAATTAGTTGAATTCCAAGACTTTGATATGGAAAAGAGGCATTTTCCCCCTCGGCCTTAAGGCTCTAACGGTCCAAACAAAGAGAGCAGCATGCGAGGACTCGTTTCTCCAAAGGTGTTTGACGTCTTAATTGGACTTTCACTACTGCAGACACAGGTAGTGTAAAGGAATAAACACTTGGTTCCTGGTGGTAAATGGAAAAGAGCAGAGAGGTAGTAATTTCCACTCTGTTCCTGAAAATGACTTCACAAAAAGCAGGTCTGAGTGTCAGGTGTATCTATGTGAGGTAGAAATCTCAGCAAATCACTCCAGCTGCCATTCGCTTGTATGGAGCTTGTGGTCAAAATGAGATGTCCACCAATGGAATAGCAGTCCTAGTGCAGCGATTTCCAAAGCCGGAAAAGTGCTTCACTTGATTCAGATTCTAACCATCAGAACCTTATGTTTGTTTCTCTACCATGTGCCCATAGAGGGACGGTGAAATTTCAATAAGAAGCCACAGATCTGCTCAGGCACAGGGAACATGGAGAATCAATCTGTTCCTAGTCTTGCAAATAAGGCACAGTGTGAACAGGGAGCATCGTCCGACTCAGATTGTGAAAATCAGTTCATACCAACATGGTGTGAACTCCAGCTTTTTCTTGGGGAGACTAAGCCCCTGATATCACAGATGCTCGCTTTCGCTTGCTTGGATGTTGCTAGAAAAGAGGCATCTGGCAATTACCTGTAAACCATGCATTTAATGTGGAAAACAGGCATTTTCCACCGCTGTCTTCAGGCTCTAATGGTCCAAATACAGATAGCAGTGTGTCAGACCTCGTTTGTACAAAGGGATTTGACGTCATAATTGGACTTTCACTACTGTCGAGATAGGTACCATGAAGGAACAAACTCTTCGCTCATGGTGGTAAAGAGCAAAGAGCATGGAGAGAGTAATTTCAACTCTGTTCCTGAAAATGACTTCACAAAAACAGATCTGATTTCCAGGTGTTTCTCTTTGAGGGAGCAATCTCTGAAATTCACTCCAGATGCCATTCACTTGAATAGAGCTTGTGGTCAAAAGGAGATATCCACCCGAGGAATAGCAATCTTAGTTCTGAGATTTCCGAAGGAGGCAGTTTTCTTTTCTCAATTCAGATTCTAACCACCAGAACATTACTTCTGTTTCTCCACCATTTGCCCGTAATAAGAGTGTGTGATTTCAATAAGAAGCCAGAGTTCTCCTCAGACACAGGAAACATGGAGAACCAAAGTGGTCCTACTCTTGCAAATAAGGCACAGAGGGAGCAGGGAATACAGTCCTGCTCAGAGTCTGAAAGTCAGTTCATAGCAACAAGGTGTGAATTCCAGCTTTTGCTTGGGGAAATTAAGCCCCTGATATCCCAGATTCTCCCTTTCACTTGCTTGGATGTGGCGAGAAAAGGAGGCATCTTGCAGTTAGGTGTAATCCAAGGCTTTGATGTGGAGAACAGGCACCTTTCACCCCAGTCTTCAGGCTCTAAAGGTCCAAACACACATAGCAGTGTGCCAGGACTCATTTCTGCAATTGGATTGTGATGTCATAATTGGACTTTCCCTATTGCAGACACATGCAGTGTAAAGGAACAAATACTTGCCTCCTGGGGGTAAATGGCATAGGACATGGAGATGGGAATTTCCACTAAGTTCCTGAATCTGACTTCACAAAAAGCAGGTCTGAGTTCAAGGTGTTTCTCTTTGAGGTAGTAGACTCTGAATATCACTCCAGCTGCCATTCGCTTGAATTGAGCTTGTGGTCAAAAGGAAGTATCCACCCATGGAATAGCACTAGTGGTCCAGAGATTTCAGAAGGAGGCAGTGTGCTTTTCTCTATTCAAATTCTACCCATCAGACCATTACGTCTGTTACTCCACCGTTTTCCCATAGAAGGACTGCAGGATTTCAATGAGAAGCCACAGTTCTCCTTAGGCCAGGGAACAGGGAGAAACAAACTGTTTCTACTCTTGCAAATAATTCACAGGGTGAGCATGACGTACAGTCCCACTCAGATTCTGAAAATCAGTTTATAGCACCACAGTGTGAATTCCAGCTTTTGCTTGTGGAGATTAAGCTCCTAATATACCAGATTCTCCGTTTTGCTTGCTGGGATGTTGCTACAAAAGGACTCAACTGGCAACTAGGTATATTTCAAGATTTTGATGTGGAAAACAGGCATTTTCCAGCTCTGTCTTCACGGTCTAAAGGTCCAAACACAGATAGCAGTATGCCAGGACTCGTTTCTACAATGGGATTGTGAAGTCATAATTGGACATTCACTACTACAGACACAGGTAGTGTAAAGGAACAAAATCTTGCTTCCTGGTGTTAAACGGCAAAGAGCATGTATTAGTCATTTCCACTCCAATAGTGTAACTGACTTAACAAAAAGCGGGTCTGAGTTCCAGGTGTTTCTCTTTGATGGAGTATTCTCTGAATATCACTCAAGCTAACATTCACTTCAATGGAGCTTATGGTCAAAAGGAGATATCCACCTGTGGAATAGCACTCCAGTCCAGAGATTTCCGAAGGAGGCAGTGTGCTTTTCTCAATTCAGATCCTAACCATCAGAACATTACATCTGCTTCTCCACCATTTGCCCATACAAAGATTGTGGGATTTCAATAAGGAGGCATAGTTCTCCTCATGCAAAAGGAACATGGAGAAACACACTGTTCCTTCTCTTGAAAAAAAGGCACAGAGTGAACAAGGAATTCATTCACACTCAGATAATGAAAATCACGTTATAGCAACAGGGCATGAATTCCAGCTTTTGCTTGTGGAGATTAAGCTCCTGATATCCCAGATTCTCCCTTTCGCTTGGTTGGATGTTGCTAGAAAAGAGAGGCATCATGCAATTAGTTGAAATCCAAGACTTTGATGTGGAAAACAGGCATTTTCCACCTCTCTCTTCAGGCTCCTATGGTCCAAACACGCATAGACGTGCACTTGGACTCATTTCTACAAAGGGATTTGAACTCAAAATTGCACTTTCACTAGTGCAAACACAGGTAGTGTAAGGAAAAAAAGTTTTGCCTATTTGCAGTAAATGGCAAAGAGCAGGGAGGTAGTAATTTCCACTCCCTTCCTGAAACTGAATTCACAAAAATCATGTGTGAGTGTCAGGTGTTTCTATTTGAGGGAGAATTCTCCACACATCACTCCATCCTCCATTCATTTGAATGGAGCTTGCGATCAAAAGAGATATCCACCCTTGGAATAGCACTCCTAGTGCAGAGATTTTTGAAGCGGCAGTGTGCTTTACTCAATTCAGATTCTAACCATAAGAACAATAAGTGTGTTTATCCACGGTGTGCCCATTCAAAGAGTGTGGGATTTCAATAAAAGCCACGCTTCTCCACAGGTGTTGGCAACATGGAAAATCAAAATATTCCTACTCTTGCAAATAAGGCATAGAGTGAACTGGGAGTAAGTCATTCTCAGATTATGAAAATAAGTATACATCTACTGGGTGTGAATTCTGGCTTTTGATTGTTTAAATGAAGGTCCTGATATCTCTGATTCTCCCTTTCAATTGCTTGGATGTTGCTGCAAAAGAAAGGCATCATGCAGTTGGGTGTAATCCAACGCTTTGATGCGGAAAACAGGTATTTTCCACCACTATCTTCAGGCTCTAACTCTCCAAACACAGATAGTAGTGTGAAAGGCCTCATTTCTACCAAGGTATTAGACATCATAAGTGGACTTTCACTACTGCAGACACTGGTAGTATAAAGGAACAAATTCATGCCTCCTGGTGGTAAGCAGCAAAGACAATGGAGGTAGTAATTTCCACTCTGTTCCTGAAACTGTCTTCACAAAAAGCAGATCTGAGTTCCAGGTGTTTCTCTTTGAGGGACTAATCTCCGAATATCACTCCAGCTGCCATATGCTTGAATTGAGCTTGTGGTCAAAAGGAGATATCCCCCCGTGGGATAGCACTCCAGTCCAGAGATTTCCAAAGGAGGCTGTGCACTTTACTCAATTCAGATTGTAACCAATAGAACATTACCTGTATTTCTCCACCGTTTACTCGTACAAAGAGTGCGGGATTTCAATTAGAAGCCACAGTTCTCCTCAGGCACAGGGAACATAGAAAAACAAACTGTTCCTAATATTGCAAAAAAGGCACAGAGTGAAGAAGGAGTACAGTACCACTCAGATAATGAAAATCACTTTATAGCAACATGGTGTGAATTCCAGCTTTTGCTTGGTGAGATTAAGCACCTGATATCTCAGATTCTCCCTTTCGGTTGCTTGGATGTTGCTAGAAAAGAGAAGCATCTTGCAATTATGTGTAATCCAAGACTTTGATGTGTAAAACAGGCATTTTCCACCTCTGTCTTCAGGCTGTAATGATCCAAACATACCTAGCAGTGTGCCAAGACTCATTCTTACCAAGGCATTTGACATCATAATTGGAGTTTCACTACTGCAGACACAGGTAGTCTAAAGGAACACACTCTTGCCTCCTGACAGTAAACAGCAAAGAACAGGGAAGTAGTAATTTCCACTACATTCCTGAAACTGACTTCACAAAAAGCAGGTCTGAGTTCCATGTGTTTCTTTCTGAGGGAGTAATCCCCAAATATCACTCCAGCTGCCCTTCAGTTGAATGAAGCTTGTGCTCCAAAGGAGATATCCACCCATTTAATACCACTCCTAGTCCAGAGATTTCAGAAGGAGGCAGTGTGCTTTTCTCGATACAGATTCTAACATTTAGAACATTACGTCTGTTTCTCTACCATTTGCCCGGACAGAGTTCGGGATTTCAATAAGAAGCCACACTTCTCCACACGCACTGGGAACATGGAGAATCAATCTGTTCTTATGCTTGCAAATAAGGCACAGAGTGAGTAGGGAGTACAGTCCCACTCAGATTCTGAAAATCAGTTCATAGCAGCACGGTGTGAATTTCAGCTTTTGCATGGGGAGATTAACCCCCTGACATGCTAGATTCTCCCTTTCACTTGCTTGGATGTTGCTAGAAAAGAGAGGCATCTTGCAGGTAGGTGTCGTCCAAGACTGTGATGTGTAAAACAGGCATTTTCCACCTCTGTCTTCAGGTTCTAATGGTCCAAACACAGATAGCAGTGCGTGAGGACTCATTTCTCCAACAGGATTTTGACATCATAATTGGACTTTCACTACTGTAGACACAGGTAGTGTAAAGGAATAAAATCTTGCTTCCTGGCTTTAAATGGCAAAGAGCACGTATCAGTAATTTCCACTCCGTACCTGAAACTGACTTCACAAAAAGTAGGTCTGAGTTCCAGGTGTTTCTCTTTGAGGGAGTAATCTCTGAATATCACTCCAGCTGCCATTTGTTTCAATGGAGCTTGTCAAAAGGAGATATCCACCCGTGGAATAGCAATCCAGTCCAGAGATTTCCGAAGGAGGCAGTGTGTTTTTATCAACTCAGATTCTAACCATCACAACATTATGTCTGTTTCACCACCATAGGCCCATATAAAGAGTGCAGGATTTCAATAAGGAGGCACAGTCCTCCTCAGGCAAAAGGAACATGGAGAAACCCACTGTTCCTACTCTTGAAAAAAAAGGCACAGAGTGAACACGGAGTACAGTCACACTCAGATAATGAAAATCACTTTATAGCAACAGGGTGCGAATTTCAGCTTTTGCTTGTGGAGATTAAGTTCCTGATATCCCAGATTCTCCCTTTCGCTTGGTTGGATATTGCTAGAAAAGAGAGGCATCATGCAATTAGTTGAAATTCAAGACTTTGATGTGGAAAACAGGCATTTTCCACCTCTCTCTCCAGGCCCCTATGGTCCAAACTCACATAGCCTTCTGCTAGGACTCATTTCTACAAAGGGATTTCAAGTCAAAATTGGACTTTCAATACTGCAGACACAGGTAGTGTAAAGGAACAAACTTTCGCCTCCTGGCAGTAAATGGCAAAGAGCAGGGAAGTAGTAATTTCCACTTCGTTCCTGAAACTGACTTCACTAAAGTCATGTCTGATTGTCAGGTGTTTCTATGTGAGGGAGAATAATCCATACACCACTCCAGCTGCCATTCGCTTGAATGGAGCTTGTGATCAAAAGAGGTAACCACCCATGGAATAGCACTCTTAGTGCAGAGATTTCTGAAGAAGGCAGTGTGCTTTAAGCGATTCAGATTCTAACCATAAGAATATTATGTGTGGGGCCGGAGGGTTAGCTCAGTGGTTCCGGCGCCTGCCTCGCAAGCGTAAGGACTTGAGTTCGATCCCCGGTTACCACATATAATGCTGGGCGTGGTGGCTCGCGCCTGTAATCCCAGCACTTGGGAGGCAGAGACAGGAGGATTGCTGAGCTTGCGGCGGCTTGCCTGGGCACCATAGTGAGCTCAGGGCCAGCCTGAACTACAAAGCAAGACCCTGTCTCCAAAAAGCAAAAAAAAAAAAAAAAAAAAAAAAAAAAAAAAAAAAAAAAAAAAAAAAAAAAAAAAAAAAAAAAAAAAAAAAAAAAAAAAAAAAAAAAAAAAAAAAAAAAAAAAAAAAAAAAAAAAAAAAA
>PVIC010054719.1:0-11447 GCA_004025085.1 Thryonomys swinderianus | reverse complement strand
TTTTTTAAATTTTGGGATGGAGTCTTGCTAAATTGCCCAGGTGACGCTCAAGCTTGTAATCCTCATGCCTCAGCCTCCTGAGCAGCAGGGATTACTGGCATATGTTGCTGTGCCAGGGCCAGATTATTATTATAATGTAAACTGGTCTTTCCCAAAAGCAGAAAAATTTGGTTTATTTTTTTAATGTGGAAGACAGAAAACAATCACTTCAGCAGGAAGACCATCTTCTGCACTTCATCATGTGAGCCCTCAGATCACCCGGTTTAAAAAACATTCTCTCCTTTTTAAGCTTTGGCATCCTGTTCTTTTTCTGACAAAAAACTGTCACTGGCTCCTTTTTCTCTGTCTCATTTAATGATGCTCCTACATTCTTCTTTTCTTCCCCCATTGCTGTTCCCAGCCCGAAGACTTTCCAAGTTTTGTCTAGAGTGCCCGTCTTTCCTGAATCTGTGTCCTCTTACCTCCATACCCCAGGCCACCCGGTCTGCATGTGCTGAGTACAGCTCAGCATCTCTCTCATCTGCCGCTGTGAGCGCTTTATCCTTGTTAACTGAACTATTACCCAATTAGTGCCTGAAGCTAGAAACTGGCTGACTCTACCTTTCTGTGGCAGACGCTGGTCGTGAACTCATTCCCTACTCTTCTGAGTAGAGCTAAACTGTGCTCCCAGGCTGTTATCTATGACTGATGGACTGCGCGAGGAAGTGTGTCACTTGCAGGCCTGGCCCGTGTGAACAGTCTGCCTTGACATCTTCCTCTTTCTTCTACGCCTCTTTGGTGGCCACAGGTTGATCTTAGGGCTGGGTTATTCTTCTGTGCATGCTGGAAAGGGCCACGTCTCAACACTTTGACCCAGGAAGGGAAGTCACAGCTTCTCAAGGGACTGTTGCGCTTATCCAGTGGTGATTTCTATGTGTCCACTTCGCTAGGTCATGGTGTGGTCAAGTACTAGTCTAGACATTGCCATGAAGGTAAGTTTTAGTTGTGAGTAACATTTACAATCAGCTTTAAGCAAAATTGATACCCTCTATGTGGAGTGAGTCTCGTCCAATTAGTTGAACTCCTTAAGGACAAACGTGGGGTTTTCTGAAACAAAGCTTGCCCCTCAAGACAGCAACATAGAAACACCACTTGCATTTTTAACCTGCACCTCTACCCTACAGAGTCTAGACTTGTTAGCTCCTGCAAAACACAAGCTAATTCCTTTAGGTAAACCTCTCTCAAACTTTCTGTGTTTCAGTCTCTCTATTGTCATATATCTTATTAGTTCTGTTTCTCTGGAGGACCCTGACTAGTGCTTCAAGGAAAAGGCTCATTTCTTTCCATGTGACCTTTTAACATTCTCATTGTTACTGGCGTTTAAGATCAGCTTGAGCTAGGGATGGTTCATGTTGGGTGGTGAGCAAAGTAGCATTATTGGAGAGGTTAGGACACTTGGAGGGACCCGAGTAGGTGGTGCTAGAGGCACAAGGGTGGTTCTCTTTTGTTTCTGTTGTCTTAGGAAATGACCAACGGTAGGAACTAATAAGGCTTTTCCAAGCAACACTGAGGCTCTTGCCTCATGATGGAAGAAGGACCTTTTGAACTTATAGGTCTTAGAACAAGCATGTTGGCCAAGGGCCATTGCAGGGGTCAAAATGGCAATGCAAATGTATGTATATAAGGCCTCACTGGGTTAGGCAGCATAGCCATGGGTCAAAATAGTGTCTGTGCGCACCTACGTGTGACTCTGTGGGCACCAGATGTGTTAAAACTATATAGGTGGAGAACTTGCAAGGAGCTTAATGTGCTCTTTCCAGAGATTTGGGGGTTATAAACTCAGGAAATTGAGATCACTTTTTGCAAAATTTCTTCCCTGGGGCCAGCTTCCAGGCTCCATGTACAGTCTGTCTAGCTAACTATCTTCTCCGTCACTACTAAGACTGAAATTAGATTTAAGGTGTCTATATACCCAAGAACATGTATAAGTTCCAGAACTTTCTCAAGACTTGAAGTAATAATGCTTCTTCACTCTATCCCATAGTAGAATTTTGACAAACCAGCACACAAAACAGACACTGAGATCTTGTTGGAGCCTACTTAAGCTTTATCAGTAACTAAGAGAAACTTCTCTGCTTACTCAGAAAATCACTAATAGAAAACAATTATCTTCTCCTCTGCCAACTGGTACCACAACAGGATATCAAAGAATGTGCATCCAGGAGGTTAAAATAAACCTCTCAAAATATTCCTCTCCCCTCTCATACCAGTGCATGAACTCAGATTGAAAACTGAAGGCAGATAACAGCAAGGATCCTAAAGTAGCCTGTAGAAAGTCACTTTTATCTTTATGCAAGTAAAATACACCAGCTTCCCCTGAGAGGAATCAAATATGTAACAGGAAAAAATATTCTAAATAAATAAAGAAAAGGAAGCAACTTTGAAAAGCTCTCTGCTTATCTGAGATACTGGTGAGATGTAGGAAGAGTAGATGTATGAATTTACCAGAATATTATCCCTTCTAATTCTGAGATCAAGAAGGCAAGCAGACCTGGGTGCAGCAAGAAAGTGAGAGATCCCCTTAGCCTTTTGTTTGCTAAGAAAAATTGCCTTGTTTTCTTTATCTGGCCTGTTACCTTAGCACCTGTAGAATGAGTTGTGGTCTAAGGAGCATCTCTCTAGAAGTTCCAAAGTTAGTCCCTGCTCTGCTCATTTTTTTCTGTTATTTCCTGCTCAGAAAGTTGATTGTTCTTCTCTTTTAGACAGGGTCTCACTTTGTAGTTCAGGCTGGCCCTTAGTTTACTATGCAGACCAGGCAAGCCTCAAACTCAGCAATCCTCCTGTCTCTGCCTCCTGAGTGCTGGGATGACAGGTGTGAACCACCACGTCCAGCAGTGTGGTACCGTGGCTACTGATTGCTGGTGGGTGTGAGTCACCAAGCCTGGTATTGTTGTATGTGGTTACCAGGGACTGAACCAGGGACTTTGCACTTGCTAGACAGGAGTTGGCACCACTGAGTTAAATTTCCAGCCCAAAGCTGATTATTCTTATGACTCACTGATACAACTTCAGCTTTCAACTTCTAGCCCCACTTCTGATTTCAAGTCCAGTCTCCACTACCAGCCCTATCCATTCCAAACTCCTTTCCATGGTCAAACTTTTCTTATGCTCAAATGTCAGGAACATACAAAATTCCAGCTGTTCAACCAGCTCTGATAGATTTATCCAAACAACCTCTGTTTCCAGCCTTCAGACCACAGTTCTCTCTCTCTGATCATCACTTTTCCCTGACTCCCAGTTTCCTGCAGTCTTCCATATCCTCCAGCTGCTCCTTCCTCTTTCTACTGTTTAACCACAGTTTAGGTGCATATCCCATGGGATGGATTATTGTCTCCTGGCCTGATCACCAGTCTCTACAAGAGCTATCCTCATCTTCTTCCCTGCATGACTTATTACAGCTGCTTCTTACCCAGCCTCCCCATGAATGGAAGATGCTCAGATGGACTCTAACATCTCAGTGTCCAAAATCAAGGTCATCTGTTCCCTCCAAGCACATTGCCATTCCTATCATTTCCGCTTCTAATGGTAAATGTCTGAAACTTTAAAGACATTTGGAAATCAGATCTTTCCTTTATCCTCCAGTTTCACTTAGCACCAAAACCTAACACTTTTTGCTTCTATTTTTCTCTGAACCAAGTTCTCTTGGGCCGGGGATTTAGCTCAGTGGTTCCGGCATCTGTTTTGCAATTGCAAGGTCCTGAGTTCAGTCCCTGGTACCACATACCACAGTGCTGGGCATGGTGGCTCACGCCTGTAATCCCAGCCCTCAGGAGGCAGAGGCAGGAGGATTGCTGGGTTCAAGGCTTGCCTGGGCTACATAGTGAGCTCAGGGCTAACCTGAACTATAAAGTGAGACCCTGTCTCAAAAAAAAAAAATCCTAAACCAAGTCCTCCTCACCACTCACCTGAATCACACTGTGTTTCAGTCCAGCCTCTCTCCCTAGTGGGCCCGCTTCTATCCATCCTGCACTCACTGCTACATAAATCTCCCCCAATACCTCTTCCATTCTGTTGTTCACCTATTCAGAAGACTTTTGGGGTGTCTGGTTTCCTAGGGGAACAGCTCTCAACTAGATGCACTTATTGCTAGAAAAGAAACTGCTCAGCTGGGTTATAGTTAGAGCTCTACCATATGTGATATTAGCCCTAGGACTTGTTCACCGTAGTTAACTTTCTTCAACCCTAATTTCTCATCTTTACTACTTTGAAAATGTCAGGTATTTAAAAGTTTTTTTTACTATGAATTATTAATAATACATTATATAATATGAAGTATATTTGGGATTTATTACCATATACATTTATCTTGGATTTAAGGTTCTCCATTGCCTTCTCAGGAGCACACATCTGCAAGCCTTCCATACTTGAGAGAGTGAGGCAAGAGGATCACAAGTTCAAGTACAGGCAGGACACTTCTGAAAATAAAATGGAAAATTAAACAACCACAGCCAAAGTCCAGGAATGTAGATCAATGCTCCCTGTTCTATTTTCAGTTCATGGTACTGAAGAAAGATAAACAAAAGACCCTTACAGTAGTTAGGATAGCTGGAGTATTTGGAATGACTTTCAGATACAATTCCCTACTTGTCTTATTCCAGAGTTAGTAAAATGGCTGTAATCTGGAGAGGGAGAGATCTCTGAGACCAGAGGAAGATTTTTTTTTAGTCTTCCCATGCAAAGTTAGTGATGAGAGCCACTGAAAAGAATGAGCTGACCCCGAGAGGACGAGGACAGTAGGAGGCTGAGGGCAAAGCACAGAGCAACACCAGCATCGGGATAAATCACTTATTAGACTCTAGCTCAGAGCCTACCATGTACCAAGTACTCAAAAAATATTTTAAAATTGCATTGCATTAAATATTTCTTTTATGGGCCGGAGATCTAGCTTAGTGGTTCTGGCACCTAACAAGTGCAAAGTCCCGGGTTTGATCCCCAGTAACCACGTACAACAATACTGGGCATGGTGACTCACACTAACCAGCAATCAGTACCACGTACCACAATGCTGGGCATGGTGGCTCACACCTGTAATCACAGCACTCAGGAGGCAGAGACAGGAGGATTGCTGAGTTCGAGGCTTGCCTAGGCTACATAGTGAGTTTAGGGCCAGCCTGAACTACAAGGTGAGATCCTATCTCAAAAAAAAAATTCTTTTACTATGTTTTTACTATTTTATTTTTTGTTTGTTTGAGACAAAGGCTTTTCTATGTTATCCAGGCTGGTTTTCAACACCTAGAATCAAGTGATAGTCCTGCCTCAGCCTTCCAAGTAGCTGAGATTACAGATGTGTGCCCCAGGTCTGGCTCCATCCATGAAGTGATTCACTTATTGAGTAGATATTCATTTAGTTCACAGAGAGGATTAGGCATGTGCTAAATACTGTGTAGGAGTTTATAACTGGGTGAGGGGGTTGAAGACCATCTCAGTCACATAATTGTAACAACACAAACACCAACATGATAACACACAGGGATGTATTTCTGAGAAAGTGACATTTAAACTAAGATCTAAAGGCTGGCTGAGCCATGAGAAGGTCAATACATCCTTATCAGCAGTGACTGATGGCCTGCGGTGTCTGACCCAGGAGAGAGACTGACCCTGGGAATTTCTGGGCGGGGAGGCAAAGGCTACACCGGGGCAGGATGATGGCAGCGGCACCCTCTGCTGCACACCAGGCCTGCTTAGATTTCTTCTATTGCTCCATGTAGATCATTCCCCACTGCATGGAAAGTTGAGTTATTTAAGCAGGGTAATATTAAAAACTTGAATCTGAAAATTACCTAGGCAAATATTGCAAAGGCTCGTACAAATTTAAGATCTACTTACACCATGGTGAAGTTGTCCTCTAAGTCACACTTTTGGACATTCTTTGGGACAATCTCAGTGGAGACCTCTGTGCCTGGATGACCTGCTCCATCATGTCTGGGGAGAATGACATACATTTGGCCACAAGTGAGAAACTTTGGCCTATAGCTAATACTTTCCTTTATATAATGTAACTTTTTTGACTGATAGGTTTTCATACACCTTCATGTTATTAATTCTCGCTGCTACTTGAAAAACACAAGGCTGAGTAGGTTAAGGATTAAAGAGTACATGAGAAAAGCATTTTTTAAAATTTCACTTTTGTCATTTAAAAAGAAGATAATACTTAGGAAGATGGGATGGAATTTCCTAGTACAAACCACAGGGTCAGGTTGCGATGTAATTGAGTGTCATGGAAGACATAGGTGATAGGTTTTAATAGCGGCTCATTGAGTCCAACCCTTAGAAAGATTCCTCTCATGGATACTAAAACTTTCTTTTTCTCATGGATACCAAACCTTTCTTCAGCCTAATGGCAGGCTGTGTCCACAGAGTATTATTTTCCCCTTTCTGGCTTTTAACACCTTGCAGAAAAGAATGTCCTAAATGTAAAGCAGTATGTATGAGCAAGAATTAAAAATGAATTAAGGAACCAAATAGAATATGTGTGAGAAAAACAGAGCGTGCCCCTTCTGTTTGTTTGCTGTGTTTTTGTTGGTTTTTTTCCTTCCTCGTCTGTCTGAGTATATCACAAACCTTTGGGAAGCTGCCTCTTCATTCATCTTTCAGGCTGCCTGTCAAAAACAGTTCATAACTAGTGTTTTTATATTTTGTAACATTAAGGATGGTTGCCTGAAATATTAAATACTTCATATTCTGCAGAGCTGTATTACCTTCTAAATAAATATCTAGCTTACAGCTAGATTAAGAAACTAGTTAAATTCTTTGAAAGGGCACTTATCTCTGCATTTGAAGTTATGGCTCTATTTATTTGCTTTCATTTCCTGCCCTCTTAAACCACCAAATTCTTCCTTTTATTTGGCAAAGCGATTTGTTCCTCCTGTCTTTGTTTGCAAGTCCTGAAATCCTTAACAGGCTGAAATTCTCACAGCCTGGAAAACTGTGCAGGCCCCACAGGAGGCCTAGTTTGTTCTCGGTCTCCACAGTTTATGAATTCTCATCCAAGTCATGGTTTTCTTTTAGCCAATTGTTTTGGTTTGTGTTTTGTTTTGTTTCTTTTTTAACCAAAAGTCTCACAAGCATACATAAGGAAGCAAAAATACAGGAGACCAGGGTTTGGAGAACATCATCCTTACACCAAAATGCTTTCATTTTATGACTGCCTTTCTTCTGAAAACAGCGTGTTTTCTAAAGGCAAGAGCCCAAAGCAAAAGAATAAAAGGAAGTTAAGTGTAAAAGAGAAAGAAGATAAGAGTCTACTTCTAGAGAAGAAAGTAGGAAGATGAAAAAGATAACTGAGGCCAAAATTGAGCGGATCTCATGGTTTTCATTTTTAGCATTTTTCCTGTTTATTGAATTTATTGGTACATTTTACATATATTCTATGATCACGTTCAACAATGAGAATTTGCACATATCTATATATCTATATACCTATATATATATGAATATATATATTTGGGGGGGTGTCAGGAATCAAATTTGGGACATTGCACTTGCAAGGCAGAGACAAGAACCACTGAGCTAAATTCCTGGCCTTTTGAGCATATTCTTTCTTTAACTTTATTCTCATTATTTAAAGGATTTAGGGTTAAAGGACGGCATCCGCAGGGCTAGCCCACAAGGGGCAGCGCTCAGAAGGAACAGGTTCTGGTCTCTTGCAGTTTAGCCTTCTTTTCCCAGCCCGTAATCAAAAGGGATCTGCACAAGAATTTCTTTACTCTGTGACTTTTTTTCACGAGTAACAAAAATGACTCAGGTTAGTTTCCCCCAAAATGCGGGATTTATTTGAGTCACTACTGAGACGTCACAGGACCAGGAAGGCTGTGGAGGTCCATGGGACAGAAACAGACATCAAAGCCCATGGGAGATTCTCGAAGCCCCACTCTCCCTGTCACTGGTTTTCTCTTCTCTTTAACTCTGCACAGTTCTTCTGTATTTGTCTCACTCAATCGAACAGCTTTTTCTGCCTTTTTGTGCACTAAGCTCCTCTTCCAATGCCCCCGTTACAATGACCATTATCTCAATTTTAAAAACCCCAAAACTTCAAATACTCAGAACAGAAAATCTTTGGGACTCATGCCAATCAAAGAATTTCCTCCCTCTAGATCAAGTGACTTCTTTTACTCAAGCAGTTAAATCAATGGAATGGGTAGGGCCAAATGATATAAACATAAAGTGAGGAACCTACATCTGTCTATGTGGAATAGTTCTTCAAGAAAGGGGATTCAACTTGGGTGTGGTGGCAGACACCTGTAGTCCCAGAACTTGGGAGGCTGAGGCAAGAAGATTACCATGACTTTGTGGCCAGCCTGGTCTTCCTAGTGAGTTCAAAGCCAGCCTGAACTACATAAGTGAGCCCTGTCTTAAAAAAAAAAAATCAAGAAAGGATAGAGAGATAGAGACAGAGAAACAGAGAGAGAGAGAGAGAGAGAGAGAGAGAGTAAGAGACAGTAAGATGGGGGGGATATTCTTCAGTTATTTGCTACATTCTAGTGCCTTAGTTTCCATGGGTCTGATTCAGCACTGTGCCAGTGGTGGTGAACTGACAGCATCCAGGCTGCAGTGAGCTGTTTGTTATCACTGAAAGCTCTAAAATGCCTGCTATCACTGCTGAGGAGAAATACAAAGGGAGAAAGAAAGCAAGAAAATCTTGACTTGTCCACTGAAGTTCATGGCAAGAAGCCGACAAAATCATAAGTACTGATATAGAATAAAGAGATGGCAGTATAAGAGAGGAAAAGTAGGTGATAAAAGTATATGTGAGTATTTGATCTCATATTTTATTTCCAAAATGTTTTAAAATTATTGTTCCTTTTATTGTGAAATGAGTCCAAAGTGACTACTATTTCTACATAGCTATACCACCACTCAACACCAGACTTCAGAAGAATGCACATTAAAACCAGGCTAAAATCAGCTGTAAATCATTTTGATTCCACTGGAATGACTAAAATAAAAAGAATGGACAAATCTTTTTTCTTTTTTCTTTTTCTTTTCTTCTTAAGCATAGAGTTTAAACTGAGGGCTTTTGCACTAAACTACACGTTCAGCCCTTCTTAAATATTTATTTTTTAAAATTTTTAAATTTTGAGACAGGGTCTTGCTAAATTACTGCAACCCTGGCTGGGCTTGAATTTGCAATCCTTTTGCCTCAACCTCAGAGAGTACAGGGCTCACAGGTGTGCACTGCCACACACACCTAGTTGAGAAGTGACGGTTCCAAGTGAGGTTGAGAATGTAGAGAAACTAGATACTGTGCTGATGGGAATGTACAATGTATAAATTTGGAAAACTGTTCAGTTAAATATAAACCTACTGTATGGTCCAGCAATTTCACTCCGGAGTATATTTCCAAGAAAAAAACGAGAGTACATGTTCACCAGAAAAACGATGAGTGTTTGTAGAATTTTATTCGTAATAGTCCAAAATTGTAAACAAACACAGTTTAACCTGGGTAAATAGACTATGGATGTTTACATAATAGGATACTATTAAAACAATAAAATAAATGATCTACCTCTCTGTGCCACAACAATGATGAAGCCCATATCCTTAGAATTGGGTGAGTGAGGTAAAAAACAAGACAGCAGAGGCTGTCAGCGCTCAGTGTGTGATCCACTTACATGAAGTGTAAGAACTGACAACATCAAATCAGTGATTATAGATGTCAGATGAATAGTTACTTTTGAGGGGTTTGGCTGGCAGGGGTCATGAGAGACCCTTATGGGCTGACAGGAACATTGTATATATGGATCTGAGTGGTTATTACACAGGTATAGACTCGTGTAACATTCAATCAAGCTGCACACTTAGGAAGATGTGCACTTTTTACTGCACGTTATATCTAAATGTAAAAACAAACCACCATTGGCCCATCTGCTCTGGCACAGAAGGCGCTTGGGAGCCCTTCTCTAGGCCACCAGGATGCCCTCAGAGGCCCCCTGCGCTCACCTAGAACTCAGACACCCTCAGCTGATGCCATGACTTGCCTCCGAGCACTGCTCGCACACGTTTGGCCTGATAAGGGCGCGTGAAGAAGTCACAGTGAGGCTCCCTTCGGCTTCTGCAGGAGAGGCTGGTTGACATGGAGTCGAAGTCTGGTGTTTGGCAGGGGAGATAATGGCGTAATACACTTGGCACCCAGTCTGCTCCCTGCCTAGGAGGCAATTCGCAGGCAAAAAACTAGCTTTCCACTGGGGTGTTACCTCACAGCCCGTCCTGGCTAGAAACACTGGCATCTTGTACATTTTTCTTCCTCTACGTTTTTGTTTTGTTTTGTTTTGTTTTTTTAAGAAAAATGGTGCAAGGAGGGAATCAAGGGGACATGGAGGCCAGAGGGCTCTTCCCGAGCTTCCACCTCTCCCCAAGGCGGGGCAGTCGTGGCACCCTCTGTGGCACAGCAACGAGGACGCCGGGAGGTGACAGAGACCACCGAGCGAGCTGGTGTGGGGAGAAGGAGCAACTCCTCACGCCACGGGTGACCGCGGAGCACTCGATGAGCCATGAGGCTGTGCAGCCTTGGGCAGGCAGGAGTGCAGCTGAGGGCGGCATCACTGGAACAGAAAACGCCTGTAGAGGAAAACTCACCAGGGCAAGAAACAAATTTCTCATCCGCCAGTGGTCTGTTTCTACTAGAATATCTTGTTCCCTTCTGCTGGTTCCCTGCTCACGACAGAGCTCTTCTCTCGCCGCTCCCTGAACTACCTGCCCCTTCCGCCTTCCAGAAACTGCGTTATCAAAAAACAGCGGGGAGCCCCAGAAGACAGTGTCAGCCGGAGGAGAGCTTTGAGAGTCCCGGGGGGGGGCCTTTTCTTTAGTAAAAGTCGTGTCTAGTCCGCCATACCCTTGATGAGGGGATTGGGAGTTGGCATAGCTCCCAGCAGAGAGGCACAGGGTGGCCCCTGAAGCTCGGTGATGCCACCTGGGCCGGGCAGCTCCTCAGCACCACTCCCTGTCCCAGACAGGCGGCTAATGAGTTTCCAGGCCCTGCCAAGACTTAGCATTTCTTTGTGGCCCTAGGGTGGGCCTTTAAAATTAATCTCCGGAGCATCTGGATCCTGTTTCCCTACATGGGTTAAATAACTAAGCTGCTCGGGCCCCTCTGCCTAAGCCCCATGAGAATGAAAGAGTGAACTGCTCTCTGAGGGATTTGTTTCCATTCCAGACTGTCTTCCCTGTGTGAGTTGACAAGGTGTAGCGCTCTTTTCTAGAGTGGGAGATCGTTTTGATTTTTAAAAAACAGGAGCGGCATGTTGTGAGGTGGAGCAGAAGAAATCTCCTTGAGAAGAACTTGAAGCTTTTCCCCTCTTTTATTTCGTTTGCCACTCCCTGCACCCTTCTTGACTTCTCTGTTGGTTCCTTTGCATCCTTTCTCTAGGACACACTCCTCTCTCTCTCTCCCCCCTCTCCCCCGCCCCCTC
>PVIC010054718.1:0-11455 GCA_004025085.1 Thryonomys swinderianus | reverse complement strand
AAAGATGGCAGAAAGCGCTCAGCTGTGAATTCCTTACAGGTTCTAACGAGAATCAGATGAGCGAGTGACATCACTCTAGAGCACTCGCTGCTTTGGCAAAAATCTGTTCTTAATCTTTGAGTTGCCTAGAAGCAAAAATAACACTGAAGAAAAATGAGTTATAAAATCATCGTGTTAGCCGGTATCGTGAAAGTCCACCATTTTATCACTATAAATATCTAAAAACACTCGTGTACGACCATGAAATGTAGGGATTCAGAGCAGGGGACCAGACACCAGAATATCAAAATAAATAAAGGTGACTTCTCGTCCCTGCTGCTCAGGTGCCCGAGGTCAGCGCCACACTCCGCTCTTCCCAGAGTGCCTTGCGTCCCCTCAACACGGGCTACAGCGGGGAGAAACCTCGCGCATCTCCAACCGCCATCTCCAGGGGAGCTGCACGAATCTGTCCCCTCATCCGTTTCCAAAGTTCGAGTCTGATCGCGCATCTCTGCTACACCTCTGAGCCCGCAGCGCTACGGTCTAAGCCAGCTGCACACTCACGCCTCGCGGGGCGCAGCCTTGCGGGGTGAAAGCACGGGGCGTCCTCCGAAGCTGAGCAGAGAGCTTTCCACGGGAGAAGCTCTCCACGAGACGCAGCCCCAGTTCTTGCTCCCTCGCGTGGCCAACCGCTGCCTTCCCGGGCGCTGGCGCCACCCACCGCGTTCGGTCCGGCCAGACGATCTGTGCTGCGTCCCCACGACACGACGGCAGAAGGGTGGGCTCAGCGTGGCTGCGAAGCTTCTCTGAAGAGGCCCCGGGCGTGTTAAGGCGGGAGCAGTCCTAACGGGCCTGATCGCCTCGGATGGGCCTCGCCCATTAACAGTTGGAAAACCCTTGATTTTGGGAGAGGGTGTATTGAAGCTATAGCAGTCGGCTTTAATGCGCCCTGAACCCTAGAAGACACTCACGTCTGCCAGACCCAGGGTGGCGGCACTGTGGGTAACACCACTGGGGCCACAGTCCTGGGGGAATTTCTTGTTCTCCTTTGTGCACTTGATTGGGTGGAAGCGGAAGAGATAAACAAGGCTGGGACCTAAACTTCCATCTAACAGGGAAAGGAGACACAACTTTTCGCTTCTTCCAGAAACCCCTCTGCACTCATTAAGATTCTCTCGGTGTCGCACTCACTGAATAGGAAGGGTAGTTGACACTCGTGGTAGGGATCCGAGAGAAAGGTTTAGCTACCCTTAGTTCATTGCCTGTCGTGTGTGCAGATTTTCCCTTCTTCACTTCCCTTCATATAACCTGGAAGGCGAGAGGTGGCCTGATGTGTAAGAGAGTGAAGCTCTTTCCTTCCAGTCTCGGAGGGGGACTCACATCTCTCAGTGAGGGCATCTCCTGTTATATATATATGCTGCTTGATGTCCACTTCTCCTGTCCTCGATGTCTGTCTGTTTGTTTGTTTGTTTTGGTGACACCAGGGATCGAACTTGGGCTCTTGTGCTTCCAAGGTAGGTGCAATACAACTTGAGCTAAATCCCCTGCATTGTCCTTAATTTTTAACATTAATCCTAAGGAATTTAGGGAAACCGTTCTGCCAGTGGTATTCTGCAAGCCTGGCACCACCCGGAGTCACTATTTTTCAACCTCAGAATCAACTTAAAATGCTCCGCATGTTTAGCTGCTTCATGCAGAGGAGGTGAACAGATGCCAAGTTTTCTTGTTCTGTCCTTCCTGTCCTCTTTCCTTAGCTCCTTCCTGCACAGGTCTGTGCCGAGTTCAAGAGGAGAAGATTCAGTAGGGTTTGGAGCTAAAGTACTTCCGTCTACCTGAAGTGCACAGGGAGGTTCAGACAGGAAGGAGGATGGCTTCACTGAGGGACGTGGGGGTCCTGGAAGCTCACTACATGTTTATCATTGTTAGGAAAATGGTGAGAACATGGAAGAACTTGGGCTTATTAATTCACGAACTTGAATTTGATGCCAATCGCAATAGTGAAAAGTAACACATAGGAACAAAAATAGTGGTATTTTTTCATCCAAACCCAAAAGCTTTATGACAGCTATTATTATGTTGGCATTTCCTGTCTCCCATGGGGTATTTTATTTGAAACAAGTACTGTTCATTTTCAAATTTTCTGGATTTCAGATTTGACAAATTGATGCCCACAGTAGCTTATTCCTGAGCTTAAAATTTCAGTGGTTAAGGGAACCAAATCCAGGACTTTTGGAACTTTCAACTGAGAGAGCTGAGTTTTGTGAACTCAGCTTGAGGCCGAATATCTTGGTTTCCTTCTGCTCCTGCTTACAATCAGATTCCTGTATCCTAGAGAGACCCGGCATACTCAAGAAGCTCAAATTGCATGGACATAATTGAGGGTAGCTTATTATGAGCAGTCATTTCATACCCAAATCTTGCGAGGTTAGCGAGCTGTACGAACTAACATCACTATGTCCAAGCCACTGTGGCTATTTGTACGAGTGGTGAGTTGGCTGTGCCACTCTAAACCTCAAAACTGTGCACGAGCATGTTCATGTAAGTCATATGTGTTCGGAATTCCCCTACACAACACAGTTGCTGTGAAAGTCCATCCAGCGTGTACAAATTGCATGTCGCCCGTCACTACCCGTCCCCAGAGATCTTCGCCTGCAGGTGCAGTGTGTCTGAGGACAGCACCTGGGGCCTTCTCCGTCTCATTTCTAAGGAATGGAACTGAAATGAACCATTTCTCAAAACACCGGCTTCTGGAAACAGCAGCTGAACGGATGTGTCATGGAGTATGACACTCCGAACAAGGTGGGTAGAGTCTGCTTTGGGTGCGGAACTCTGTACCCCACACAATCAGACTGTGTTTGTACAGATGCGTTCGTACAGAGGCAATGAATGAGCATTGATATTTTTTCCCCTTAGTTTTAGTGATGGAATAGAACAAGGCCACTCGTGGACCTTAAGAAGGCTCTCTTTGTTTCGAAGTTTTCCTGTCCAAAACACAAAAAGCATAATGCTGTCTCATAATGACATACTGCAACGTTATTTTTTTCTGTATCACATGATTTTAAAGCCCCTACATCCCATCTCTTAGCAAACATAAGTAGGTCTTATGCTCTTGCAATTATCTCATGCCCCCCACTATGGAAAGCAGTTCGCCACTCACTACTTCAGGGCGACAACCGTATCCACTTTCTGCTCTGAGTTCTGGGTCTCAGGGTGACTTGTGTCCCCAGGAAGAAGCTGCTCTCTGCTGGGGAAGCCTGTGTCCTCTTCAGAGCTGTACGAATTCTCTTTCTCACTGGTGCTGATTTCTCCAACAATCTCTGCAACACGTCAAGGACAAGCAGGGTCAGGAAGAGCTTTCACACTTTAAGCTGCGTGACAGAACAACACAAAATGTCCCATTTCAGCAAGTCTGCATGAAGCTGGTTCCCATCCTTGGTACAATCACATCAAATCTGTTCGCCAGAAGTCAAATGGATGAGTTCAGTTCTTTTTTAATAATTCAGGAATGAGAGAGCCACCTACTGGTGAGATCTACCTAACAGGTTTTCCAAACCAGCTAGGAAACCATCCTAAATAATTGTGTCACAGGCCAAATCTTCAGGCCAGATATAAAATATTTATTTTTCCCATTATATGTAGACTAAAGGAAATTTTTTTTATTTTTTTTCTCTGACACTAAAGATATAACTTCCATTGGGCATATGAGAAATAAGAAATATGCAATACAACTAAAATGAAATTTTAATTCCTATTATTTAACCAGTTAGTTACCCAGCATTCAATTAAAGAAAACCTGGTTAAAAAAAAATCTGGGCCACAGATTTAGCTCAGTGGTTCCGGGCCTGCCTAGCAAGCACAAGGTCCCTGGTTCAATCCCTGGTAACAACATAGAATACTGGGTGTGGTGGCTCACACCTGTAATCCCAGCACTAGGGAGGCAGAGACAGAGGCAGGAGGATTGCTGAGTTTGAGGCTTTCCTGGGCTACATAGTGAGCTCAGGGTCAGCCTGAACTACAAAGCGAGACCCTGTCTCCAAAAAAAAAAAAAAAAAAGAACCTGATAAATGTTTAGTTTTGCTTGTAGAGTAATCTAATCTACAAGATACATGACCACTTCAGTCTCATCATTCATGGTTTCATTAGAAATAAAAAAGTCAAGGAACGATGCATTATTTTGACACCAAACAATGTGTACAAAACTTGGAACTGGAGTGTAAAAGTTGCATATTTGCTATTAGCCTGGTGATTTCAGGTAGCTCAGTTATCCTCAGCTTTTCTATCTGAAAAGGAAGGAGAATAATAGAGTCACTTCACTAATTTATCATAATAATATGGTATAAATAAGTTATTCCAATATACAAATGGATACACATGGATTTATATGCAGGGCGTAAAGTGCTGAGACTACGGAGGCTAATGAGATGTGCGCCCGAAGGGCAGCACCCTGCTCATTACGGGAGGGGTGACGAAGGCTGGGGTGCTCGGGGTGTCATATTGAAAATCTGAGGGCTGGATAACGCGTCCAGCGTGAAGCCAAGGTGGGTGGACAGTTTATAAATTATTTAAGTGGCTAAATGTACTGACTCATCAGTTTCAGAGAAAAAACACATTAACAAGTATGATTACCATAAGGCTGATCGCATTTAGCTTATTATACCGTGCGCTCCAGTGAAGGGGAACAAGACGAACTAAAGTGAAATTTCACCTCCAGCCAGCCAACTATATGTTTTTAAAAATCAGCGAGTGACAGAATTAAAAACTCAAGTCTGAAGTATCGCAGCTCTTTTAGAATTTGTCTAGCAGGTTTTCTGGCTCTAGCCGGAAGAGCCCCCACTTAGGTGGTGTAAAAAAGTGTCTCGTTCATGTATATGTCTGAGTGTTCCACACGGGTTGGGCTTTCGGTCTCCGAGAGCACGGGGCAACTTCTGGTTGCAGCAGATGTAGTTTTCTCTGCGCTCTGTCGGCGTCTGCAAGACATGCAGAGCCTGCGTGCTCGGCTTTTTCGCTCCCTCTCCGCCGGCCCATGGCGTCGGCCTCGGGGCAGCCGGTGGTGCTGAGCGCCGAACAGGCTAAGGTGGTCCTGGCGGAGGTGATCCAGGCCTTCTCTGCCCCCGAGAACGCCGTGCGCATGGATGAGGCGCGCATATGCTGCAATTTGTGCTGCCCGTGGCCACGCGGATCCAGCAGGAGGCGATCAAAGGCTACGGCTTCAGCTGTGACGGCGAAGGTGTCCTGAAGTTTGCCCGCCTAGGCAAGTCCTATGAAGCCCAAGACCCTGAGATCGCCAGCCTGTCTGGCACGCTGAAGGCGCTGTTCCTGCCGCCCACGACGCTGCCAGCCCACAGGCCTCCTTCTGGGGGCAGCGTGGCCGCCTCCTGAGAACTGGCCTTACGCTGGGCCACTGCCTGGGAAAGGGAGACCTAGGTGTTGTCGAGGATAATAAACGTGCCTGTGGTTGGAAAACAAAACAAAACAAAACAAAAAAAACTCCAGTCTGAGTTGAATGGAAAAGTATTAAGCTGAGAAGGGAGTGTTAAAAATATATGAAGGAAAATTTTGTAAGATTCAAATTAACTGTGTAAGGAGCAATCCAAAATATCACTGATGACTGGCATGGCTGAGATCTCTGAATGTTCTTGTTAACTGTCACTGATGTTGAGTCTAAGGTGAGTGTAGTCAAGGCAGACGGGTGGTAGCCTCTGAGATTTCTAAGTGATGAAGTCGTCTCTGGGGAGAGCATTGCTTCCTTTGTTCAAAACTCTGTCAATCAGAAATTCGCAAACCTCCTGGACCAAACTTTGTAAGATTCTGAGGAGCATCTCTGAAAAAGAATTCTAAGGCCACCTGATATTCCAGTAGAGAACAGTAAGTGAGTGGTATTTCCAAGTATGACATCATTCAAGAAAAACTAGCATATTTCCTCAGAAGGTAATTAGAAGGGCACACAAACTCAACCAGACCACATCAGTGTCTTTCTACACACTGCATAATAAAAATGTACTATGTAGAGACTGCTAATGTTTAGACAAAAAAAAAATAATAAATTAATCCTGGAAAAACCATATTTTCCAAAAGCTTTCATGTTTTTATTGCTAATTAAAATATTTTGCCCTACAGTTTTTAAACTGCTTTAAAATCCCATTAACCACGATTCCTATTCAATAATGATGAGTTCATGGAAAACTTAGAGTTGCCTAATTCTTTCACTCCATCTTCTCCTTTATGGCAGATTTGTTGATTGTTTTTCTTTGTTTATCCACAGCCTCTGTATTAAAAATATGGACTTTAACTATAAACCTCATTCCTTCTCAAGAACACGTGCCATGTGTAAAAACCTGATTTCCGTGATACATCCATCCTGACTCCCAGGCAGATAAACCCTGAAGGTGAAATCTGCCAGAGTTCTTAAAGCACATCCATGTCCGTATATATTAGATCATTGCTCCCTACAATCAACAGAGGTCATTTAAATCTCTCTGTCTCTATCTCTGTCTCTCTTTCTCTAATTCTAGTTATTTTCCAGTTGTACTGCAAAATGTTTCTTTTGCATATGAACATGTATGTCATATCGCCAATAAAAATCTCTTCTTTATCTTTTAGCTCCAGAATTTTAATGGGGTCTTCACTTAGAATATTTGTACTTTCTTTGCACTTTATTTTTCTTATTGATAACTGGCCACACTGTTGTTTTATTAGGTGTCATTCTCTGGGAGAAGTCAGTGTATAAAGCATCTCTCCCTGACTCTGATGTAAATAAATTCACACTTAAAGCTCTTACCTATATTGGAGGCTCCATAGCAACACGTTCCAGATATACAATCTCCTAAGAGTCTTGAAATGTTGACCAGACCTAATAGACTAGGAATTTAGTACTTGCAATTGACTAACAGGTCTCAGAGTACTTGTCAAAAATATCAAAATAACTGAGGGTCTATAAATTATCTTGCAATCAATTTCAGATAGTTTGCCTACCAGTGCTGAGTTACACCCCTTCCAGGTTGAATCTCATAAGTTACAATTGTAAGAGATTCTTAGTAACTGTATGCAAATTTGATCGAATTGTTTAACATAGTAACTTGTTCAAGAAAACTTACTGGATTCATGACACCTTGAGAAGCATAGATTTAAATTAGATTGGAGGTAAGTATGTCTTCTACCATTACACTTATAAAATGAGAATTCTTTAAAATATTCTGGGACTCAAATACTATTTGATATATTGTTTGCTTTCCTTAGCATTATTTCGCATTTTTGCAAGCAGAATACGAGACAGTTTCCTAGAATGCAAGTTATCTTGTCACGATCCAAACTCCCTACCATCTCAGTCTTCCCAGTGTTTCTAAAATGTTGATACTGATTTTATGGATTAAAATGAACTGACTTAAAAATAAGTTTACAGCTGGAGAAACAGATACCATATAATTATGGTATGCTCTTTTAAGAGGGCTAAACTGAATATGAACCCACAATTCAACCCATACAGTACAGTATCAAAAACTTCAAGTTTATTTGGCTTATACTTCATACAGCTTTCAGTCCATAATCGTCTGCTCCAAGGTGAGGATGAGGGGCACCTCAGAGGAAAAACAACATGGCGCCCACACGCTAGCAAAGGCAGCAAGAGAGCTTCAGCTCATGGCGGCAGAACACAACAAAAGCAGCAAGAGAGAGCTTCATTGCAACTCCCTACCTCTTATCCCATCCAGACTACAGGTATTATCACCACGCTAAATTATTCACTCATGTGTACTTGTTTAATAATCACACCTTTCAAATCCCAGATTCAGCTACTACTGACAAAGGAGGCTTTGGAGAGACACCCAGACCAAAAGCATAAAAGTATTCATTTGTTGCTGGACACTGAATTCTATACTTTGGCTATTGTGAATGTTTCCACGTTCAAGTGCATTTAATATTTCTGCTTTCTTTTCCTGTGAATATATACCAGTGAAACTGACCATATAGTAATAATCCCAGTTTTAATTTTTGAGTAATCTCCATAATGCATTCCATAATAGCTATACTAATTTGCCTTCTCGCACATGTCACGTTCTCTTTGTGATGTCATTCTAATAGATATCTCATTTTTACTTTAATATGCTCTTCCTTGATGATTTGTGATGTTGAGAAGCTGCATATAGCTGTTCAGTATTTTTGCTTTCTTTACAGAAATGTCTCTTCAGATCCTTTTCCCATTTATTAATTCAGTTGTTTGTTTCCTTGTCAGTGAGGCAAGTTCTTCATGTTTCTGAATATTAACTCCACATATGTTTTCTACAGTTGCCATAGATTGTATCTCTAGTCTAGTTTCTTTTGTTGCATAGAAAAACTTCGTAACTATTTTCCTTTTTTTGTCTGTATTTTAAGGTGATATTCAAAAATCTCTTGCCAAACATAATGTCGATAAACTCTGCCCTATTTACTTTTAATGATTTTATAGTTTTAGTTTCTAGGTTCAACTTTTAACACATCTTGTGCTGATTTTTTATGTGATGTTATCTGATAATCCAATTTTATGTTTATATTTTGTGAGTATCCAATTTTTTTCATCAGTATCTATGGAAAGTGCTATTCTTTCCTTATACTAGCAACTTTGTTCAACATCAGTTGACCATACATGAGTAGATTTCTTCTGGGCTTCTTATTCTGCCCCACTGATGATATGTCTGGTTTGTTTCTGTACTATGCTGTTTTGATTGTTAAAGTTTTGTAGCAGATTATGAGGTCAAGTAGTACTGTCTTCTTGGCTTCTTTTCCCCAAGATTTCACTGACTATTTTAGGTGTTTTATGATTTCATATGAATTTTGGGATCATTTTTTTACTCTTTTTTCATTGGTGATGCACAAATACCATATCTTTTCTCCAGTATGAAAAGCTGAAGACATAAATGAGGTCCAGAATGTGTGACAGGCATTGTGTTAGCAACATTCCTAACCCATGAGCAAAGGTTATCTTTCCATTTGTCTACTCAGTTCTCCCAGGAATATTTATTCGCATTCAGTTTATATGTCCTTCAGGGAGCACTGGAAACTCCAACTGAATATCACTTGCTTCCAGATTATAGGGAAGCTGCATAATCTACCTACTGATTCTACCTTTCCCATAATCCCAAAGCAAGTGACAGCACAGTGTGGTTTTATGTGTACATATTGATACTTTTGAAAATGATCTCAGAATAGGCAGTTAAATGTGAAATGATCTGTCTGTAATCCACCTGAGGTAGTAAATACAGCCCAGGTGGATTGCCTGACAAGTCCCTGCAATTAAGGATTTCATTTATAACACCTACTAGAACAAAGAAATAACTAAATTGCGGCTCACACTACGTTATACTGCATAACTTATGCATCCCAATTCCTCCAGGGGTGAAAGCTGTTGAGCCAGCTCAACAAATTGAGAGAAAGAGCCTTACATTATCAGATATGAAGGACCCTAAAATCATTCTTTTATACTCTGTAACAAGAGGCAAACATCCTATTCTCATATACCAAGCATTGCTTCAAAGAGATGTCTATGTGTTTTCTGTTGCCACAAAATTTTAATCACTTCTGCATTTTTCAGTATAAAATATAAAAGCAGTCTTTCATAAGTAAGGAAAATTTCTCAGATTCAAAGAATAAATATGTTTGCAATGTGAAAATTTCCACAGGTGGAGCTTCGGTGGTCTGCCCAAGACAAACGCAAGATAGAAGAGAGAGATCTAGAAGTGGCTATTTTAATAGCTGACAGCTTTTGAAGGTGTTTGATGTGACTGAATGAGTTACTTTTCCAAAATATAAAATGCTGGAAAAGGGGTGAGGAGCAGACAGCTGGAATCATTCCCAGAGTCTACAGGTCTCGCTCTGGGTAACATAGGGAAGTTTATTTCATGTCTTTAGTGTGATAGACATGAGAGAAATATGATAAATAATCTGAGCCAATAAAAAAGGGAAAGAAAACTTATGCATTTAGGGGGTGAGGGGTTGTGGGGTGGGTAGGGAAACGGGGAAAATGAGAATTAAATTGTGTCATATACTGGTACAAATTCCCGATATTGAATATGATCATGATGTGTATCTAATGTACCAATAAACATAAAAATTTTAAAAAGTAACCATAATACTAATAATGATACTACATCTAACATTTGATGACTGATAATTATGTGCACACTATCTTCTGCTGTACCATGTGTTTTATATCACTGGAAAAACAAACAAGTAAACACCATCTTTAAAATAATAGAAACATTAATTTCTTCAGGGAACAGAGGCTATCGTGAATAGATTTCCTGACGGTAGATTAAAGCATCTAACACGAAGGATATCTGGCCTTCCTTCTTCCGTCTGCACCAAATAGACTGGCCACTGGGCAAGCACAAGAGCCTCTGCCTTGTCTGATCTCCCCGGCTCCTTTCAGAGTGTTTCCAGTTGCTCTTGGAATTCAGTTTACAGCACTTAGTTTGAGTGATAGCATTTGCAGTCATGAGTGTTTGCGCAGACAGCTACCTGATCTGGAAACGTTCTAATTCCCTGCTATCTTTCTGCCAGGCTCCTCTGGGTCCTTCCTTTGGTGACCAGGTCAGACAGCTCCTTCCCCCTCTGAACTTCTCTTTAGGGACGGAAGCAAGATGAAGCCTGTGAAGTTTGCCCCGGCGCAAGCTCAGGGTCAGGCTGTATCTTTATGAAAATTATTTTATGCTTTACTCCTCATGGATTTTGGCATTAATATTGATTTTCCTTAAACATTCCCTTGAAGGAACATCCTCTTTCTTACTGAGATTTTACTTACTTACTCTTTACTTACTTTTGGGACCAGCAGTGATACCTCATCCCAGTGACTCACCCCGGATGGACCGGGATAGACACCGTGTGATGCTGAGTGTGGTGAATCCGCTTCACTCGCCCACGGTGTGTGCACCTTGGTGGATGTTTCTTTGTGGGTCTCTGAGGATGTTTTCAGATGAGATGAGCATTTAGCCTGGAGGATGCAAGGACTACAGATTGGCCTCCCCAGGGACCAGCCCATCTGCTGAGAGCCTGCATTAAACAGAAGGTACAAGCGGGAGCACTTTACTGTATTTTTCATGCAATGTTTTTTCTTCAAGTTTCTACATCAGTTGGGACATCTTATTTCAACTTCTGCCGAGGACCAGGGTGACACTTGATTGTCAGGCCTTTACACTCAGACTGATACATATGAATGGCCACTGGCTTTTCCAAATCTCCAGCCTCTAGATGATAGATTATGACTTTTCTTAGTCTTTGTGATTACGTGAACCCTTTGCAGAGAAAATGCATTCATCTATTGGCTTTGCTTTCTCCTCTGACTATCATCTGTCTGTTAATCTATGTATCTACCTTATGATAGATATTCATGTACAGTTACAAATTGATAAGTATAGCCAGATAGGTATAGATAATGATAGATTTTATGTACCTTGATATATAACTATACTCTATATTTTCTATATATGTGAGTATATATATTTTATAC
>PVIC010054717.1:0-11430 GCA_004025085.1 Thryonomys swinderianus | reverse complement strand
AACCCACAAGGCCAAGGAATCATAGAACATGCCCATAACACCCTCAAGCATCAGCTAGAAAAAGAAAAAGGGGGAGAAGAGACCCTGGGGCGAACTGAAAGGGAACGCCTGGCCTTTGCCCTTTTTACCCTAAATTTCCTTTCCCTCGACACTTAGGGCCTCTCCGCGGCCGAACGCCATGTGGGTATGGGACCTCAAAGAGCTCATCCCCCGGTCCTTTGGAAGGACCTGGTGATGGGGCTTTGGAAAGGCCCAGACCCAGTCCTAATCTGGAAGAGAGGAGCAGTTTGTGTTTTCCCATAGGACCAGGAGTCTCCTGTTTGGGTCCCGGAATGCCTAGTGCGCAGCGGACCGTGGGCTGAACGGACCGCAGACCGAAACTATCAGGAGTCTCGTCACCCTGTTGCTAATGATATCGGGAGCCCTTGGTCACCTCCGATGGGTGTGGGTAAGAGAGCCTCCATTCCTCTAGGCAGTGGGGAATGATGCACCTTTCTTTCCCTCTATTTTCTCTTATTCTGGTCGTGTCTAAGAAAAGCCAGGCGCCCTGGTAGACCACCCTTCCTTTTCCTTTGTTGAATGGGTCTGTCCCATCGGAAGGAATCCTTAACTGTTCTGTTGAGAATTGTTCCCTTGGTGCCTGCTGGATTTACTCGACAAATGCAGTCCTTGTCCGCATCCCTGCTTGGCTGCCGGTCCCCAATGAAGCACCAGAAAGAGCGATGTATCCGTACGTGCGCCATAAGAGACTTTGGGATAACCGCCAATGTTGTTGTCACCATCAGCACAGCTGTCGCCGCTGTGGCAGCCGCGGGGTTCGCGATTGCTCAAACAGCGCTGACTGCAGCCATGGTGGACTATCTCGCCGAAAAGACTGCGACAGCTTTAAGTACAGTGCAGGACCTTGGTATGCACTTGCAAACAGGCATTTTGAACCTCAATCAACAAACGGCACTGCTACAAGAACAGATGGACATGCTGTGGGCATGTTTCCACTATTCCTGTGGTGTGACCTACCCTCACACCTGTATTATTCACGTGCATGTACAAACTTATCTCAGGCCACTAGAGCCTTGCAACAGATCATCAGTGGGCCGTGGAATCAATGGCTCTACAATCTCACCAAGCAGCTGCGCGACGATATCAGCATTAATGAGACACGGCTTCCCCTGGTACCTGGGACCGGTACCTGGGACCTCCCTTTTTGCTACTCTGGGTCAGATGTTTCAGAGCTGGGCCGGGATGATCTCACTGGGCCTTCTACTTTTGGGGGGGTCGCGGCCGCCGCACTAGCCTTGCGTTGATATTGTCAAAACCAGCACCGACACACCTGGCATCTCGAGGCCGGCCAGTCCCCTCAGGTATGGCTCAGCATGCTGGACCGGTAGTCAGAGACGGGTAATGATGTCTCTTTGGGATGACCAACCTAAGACAGGCGTGGAAGCATACCTCTTCCATGGCCCAAGATGGGTAAGGCGTGCTCAAGAGGGGTGCAACCTAAGACAGGCACTGTCCCTATGAGTCTCTTAGAAAAACAAAAAGGGGTAGATGTGGCGAGCTGTGACGGCTGCTCCCCAAAGATGGCGGCTGGCAGTAAGCCAGAGACTGCTGCTTAATACGAACCAGCTGACCACAGGCCTTATGTGGTATAGCCCGTGCTCGGTGGGAGGGCCCCCATGGATTGCCCGTGCTCGGTGGGAGGGGCCTCGAGAGGAGAATGTATATAAGCATCCGATGGGTGGTGGTGGGTGGTGGTGGTAATGGTAATAATAAAGCTCAAGTTTGCACTCCGTGGTTGCGGCTCTCTCTGCGGGATCAGCAAGGGTCGCGACAGACACCATCAGTAATCCTAGCATTTTAGGAGGGTGCGGTAGGGTATTTGTAAGTTTAAATCCTGCCCGGGCAATTGACAAATATCTCAACATTTTAAATTACATTAAATTAAACAACTGGGAGTGGAGACCCTTGGGAAGGCCTAGGTTAACTTAACAGTAGTGGAAAACAAAGTCTGAATTCACTTCTCTCATTTTGTGTTGGTGAGATTGCTCTAGGCATTGTCTTTGGACTATGGATAATAGACCCCCTCCCCCATAGCTTTTTATTTTCATTTAGTTGAGTCCAAGCATCCTACTCAGGAAGAACAGAGAGATGAAGATCTTGTATTATTTCCAAAGGAAACATTGATGTCAGTATTTGGAAGATCAGAATCAAGTTGTGCGGTTGCAAGTGTGATGCAACTTCTTGATCGAATTGTCCTGATAAAATGAAGGACATGAGAAGATCAGTTTGGCAACCATCTAAATCATGAAAATCAGTGATTTCAATCACGTGACATAAAAACATTAGGTATCACAGCCTCATGTGAAGGGATAGCAGAAGTGAGCTCTTGAAAAAGTGATAAAAAAAAGTTCACATCACTTCTCTGACCCTTAGGTTTCTTGTTCTCGAGCTTGGATATAACTTTTGAGGGGTTAGACAAACTCTGGAATAAAGCACACACTTCCCTGTACATGGAGATTTTTCCACAAAGGGCCCCAAAAGGAAAAAAATTTATTTGAGGCTTGTTATTATTTGGTTATGTCTTTTACTCCACAGTTCGATTGTCTATTAAATAGGGGTTTTTAGACACCAAAATGTTCCATTCAGGGTAGATTGACACCAACAATAATGTATCAAGGCAACTGTGTCCCCATAGCTTTCAGAATCCCAGATGCTTACATGAATGAATTAAACACTTAAAAGCTTTAAAATGGAGTATGCACACATATAAACCTATTCACTATTTTCTTTTTTAAACAATAGATCTATAACTTGGGTAATAAAACATGAAATTTGTGTTTTGGCTATAATTTCTAATGACTAGAAAAACCACAAAGTAATGGAGATTACTATTTACCATTATTGTTGTTAAACGTAAGTACAGTCTTTGGGATTTGGGGGTTGGCTTTGAGGTGTCTTTCAAGGACAAAGTAAAAAGGAAAAGATTATTAGGTGAGCACATGACTGAGCATGGCAATGGCTATCATCTCTGAAGGGATTTGAAGTTTATCACCAGAGGATCTCTGTAATTTCTGGAGAGCCTAGTGTAATACAAAGGGAAGATCCTATTTATAATGATGACATCTGTTTTCATTTAAAGTTTTAAGTGTAGAATTATTGCATAAATACTGTTCTCTTTGAAGTGAAGTAGATGAGACATTACTATGAGGTGTCAATTGAGTGGTGAGTGGTGTTATGACTCCATTACTTAATCAAGAAAAAAATTCTCTAGAAACTGATGTTTGGCAGAAGATTATCTATCTATCTATCTATCTATCTATCTATCTATCTATCTATCTATCTATCTCTATCCAAGTTGCTAAATTGCCCAACTAGGGCTCAAATTTAAAATTCTCCTGTCTCAGGCTCGCAGAGTGCTGGGATTACCAGAGGCCATCACCATACCTGAGCCTGACTACCTAATTCTATGTTTTTGTTCTCTGCCATATGTAATTTATTTTTTCACTTTAACCTATAATATAATGAAAGTTGATGAAAGTCAGAAAACACAAGTAACAGAATGCATCATAGGTGAGTTAGGAGAATGTAGCTACAAAATTGTCTAAAGATGGTCTTTCATCACTTTCGTCTGATCAGAAACCAGAATTCTTAGTAGAACATCAGAAATTGTAACCAGTAGTGAAAAGACCAAAGTTAAAAGAAAAACAAAGCAGATTTGATCTGTACTTCCATTGGATAAAAGCTCTTTACACTCATGTTTCATCGTGGCTGTTTGAATATAAAGAGTTTAAACTCTTTAAAAATCAACATATGAAGAAAAACAGCCCACCTAAATTATATCCTAAACAAGCTTTCAATGATCACTCACAATATTAGTTTAGATAAGAATATTTGCCTAATTTTAACGTTTAAATTACATTTCAATCTATAGGCTGATCAGCTTTCAGTCTGAATTCAAATGTATAGTGCTATTATTTATGAATTTGTTAAAAATTGATATGGTTTTTCATAACACAATTGAGTTATGGTAAGTTAAATATTATAAGTCACTTCTTAAATGGAAAAGGTGAAGACATTTTGATGGTATATAATTTGCCAGAACATAAAATTATTTTTATATAATACAATGTTTCCTATCATGCAATATAATTTTTTAAAACTCCTTAACATTTTTGTCACATTCTATATAGACTGATAAGGGAACATTTAAGTGATAAGAATCCTCATCAAAATTAAATTATTCTGTGAAATAAATTCATAAGTTAAAAACCTGGAAAATACTTATCTAATTGGACTCTAAGGAAATATTCCATTGACTTCCACCTCAAAGGCCACACGGTGTTTATGGTGGTTTAACTATGGAAACTTTTCAATTAAATTAGAAAGGAAAAGTCATAATTGGATGCTCTAAACTCTCTATTACAATTTTGAATAATGCACAATGGTGCCATATTGCATAGCAGATGCACTCAGAGGGCTACTTGGGAAGATTAACACCTCAGTAGAATCTGATTACCTCCCCATCTACCTCTCTGTCTATCTGTGTGTCTTTCTAGCGTGCTTCTTTGCAAACGATCCATGTCCACACATGCTCACATACTTGTGTTTTCTAATCAACCAGCCACATTGGAGGGGCTTAGATGTTTGATCTGGCAAAGGAAAATAAAAAGACTAAAACTAATAGGTATTGTCTATTATACCAACCCACTGCAAGACCATTATTTAGTGACTGTCAGTGATATTTCTGTCATAATTTCTCACCACTCAAATAATAACAATGAATATTAAAAGATGGTCGATCTGTCTTCCCAGTGTCTATGCTCTGCATTCTGCCTCGCTGAGGTCCAGCGGTTCCTTGTCCCCAAGGAAACATGTCCTTGGGAACTCGAGTCTCCCTGTTACACTTAATCCCAGTAAGATCAGGGCATTTTCCTTGATCTCAGCCTTTCTACAGCTGGGATGGCAGCTTCACTTTCACCTTAAGGAAACAAGAGTTTCTGCCCATTGATGGAGGTTTCTGGCTTTGCTACCCCTAAGAAGAAGGGCAGAAAGGAAGCAGCAGGCAGAGAGAGTGTGTCCCTGGTAGTTATATGAGATGACAGTATGCTTCATTGGTTCAATGTCATAATAAAGCAAGGAATAAATACTGATGGAATTACTTTGAAAAATGCATTTTGAACTTCTATTTCCCTCTAGTTTTATGAGGCAGGCAAGTATTTTGGTAGGACATTTCAGTAGCGTTCTAATTTGGAATCTGAGTGACAGTATTACATATATATGTACATGTACATTGCACATGACCAATGAGTACAGTCCTTACAGAAACTAAATCACACCAGACCACAACTCTCTCAATCTTTTGTTACATTTCAGAAGACTTCTTGAATTTAGATGGGTGATAAACAGACACAGAACAGAATCTAGTGTGAGACAATCCCAGTCTAGATTATCCTTCCTTCAAATCATCTTTCAGATGGTTCTTACTTTTTAAATATTAGCTCTCTCCTACAGAAATAACAGATCAATCCTTTGATGAACACTGTGCTTCAGTGGGCGAATTTATCTTTTTTTGTAGTCTGTCTCATCTCCAAAGCAAGGTAATAGTAGCCCAGCATGCATGTGACTTAAACACAGATCCGCATTTAAAGAACATTTAATATCCTCTTAGTTGACCTTAAGCAAAAGAGAGTCCTTAAATCCATTCTTTTGTGCTTCTGTAGTGATGGAATAATAGAAAATTAATGATAGAAAATTAAGAGGATTCCTTTGACCATGGACTTCGTACTAAAGAGCTAGATGAGAAGTACATTATATTGACTCTCTCTCTCTCTCTCTCTCTCTCTCTCTCTCTCTCTCTCTCTCTCTCTCTCTCTCTCTCTCCCCCTCCCTCCCTCCTCCTGCACAAGGAAAGCCAAAAGCAAAATCTGTGGAAAATAGCTAAGTGTTCGTGCGTTAGCATTTTACCGCTCAGGTACCACTAATACAAATTCAAAAAATGCTAATAAAGTCTGAAATTTCCCAGTAGGGGAGTAATGGAACACTTTTAAAAAAGGCACTTTCAGTTAATGACTAAGGCATTTTTTGCTAACAGCAATTTTGGCTTCTTATCCCAGGTGGAGAAAAATGCATTAAACAGGAGATTAAAATGTCCTTTCAACTGCTTGGTAATGCCAGCTGCTGCTGCAGGCTAAGGCATCCGGGAAGTGGCATTGAGTTGATGGTGGTTCCTTTTCTGAGATGCGGTGAGTATGAAAATCCTGCCTGACGGGGGTCTCTTTAAATATGCTGTGTGTGCACAAATAGCAAGTGTAGGAGCAAGGCTGGGATGGCAAACTGTACAATCTGTTCACTGCATTTTGGTTGCTAATTAGGAGGTGACATACAGTATGAATGCACAGAACCTGTTGAAATTCTGTCAGGCTCTGTCTTTGCTTTCACATGTTTGAATGCTATTTAATAAGGAGTCTTAATTGAAAGCAGAGAAATATATCAAAGTAGAGTACAAATATGTTGGATTAAGATTCTGCCACAGCAAGTGTGCGTGCTCGTAATTTCTAACCCCTCGGAACTTCTTCCTTAGACAGCTACACTCTTTCGTGAGCACAATATGCAAATTCCGTGATTTTCTTTTTTTGCTGAGGGGGATAGAGCTGGAGTGGAAGGTTGGAAGCAGAACTTGCAAACACAAATGAAAACTTACCAGTAACTCTGACATAAAGGAAAAATGGCTTCTCTTGCCAAGAAATACGGTTTTTATGAGGAGTTTTTAAGCAAGGAAGATGGAAAAAAAAGAGGTCAGTTACATTTAACAATGTATTGTATGTGTGTATTTTTATAGCCAAATGCATATTTTCGCTAAGCCTTTTTCAGTGTATGAAGTGAGGTTAATAATGAGCTTTATTTATTTATTTTTGCCAGTTGGACTCATACTCGAAAGATAATAAAAGAAGGAAAAGACACAGACAGGGCTGTAGCCATTGATGCTTGTGAAACTAGAAATGTGAGCAGAAACGTAGTGAACTTTAACCCTGAGAAGAAAAGTCCCCAGCATTGAAATTCCAACTCTGTTTTAGTATCTACATTTTTATAGATAAGTTAATAATCTAAAAATTAGGAAGCATTTTGAACTTGCCTTTCACATAGCAAGCACTCAAAACTATGTGCTCTGTTTCTTGTGACTCTTGGTCCTGGGAAGCGGCCAATGACCTCAGGTGATTCCTTGATTATAGATTTCCTTTGTAGATTTCCACTGCCGTGCTTTGTTCTTGACTTAATATTTTTTTCATGTGTTCTTGTAATGTTAACTAAAACCTTTACTTGTACCTCACAAGGGACAGGCAGAAAGGGGCATTATTTCTTTTTGCTTTTTTTATACACAATACTTTTTACTAATCTAAAACTAAATATAAAATTTTTATAAGGATAAATGAAATTATAATTTCAGATTTTCAAAGGGGATCAGAGATGTGAAAATTGTAATTCTTTTGTAAATTTTACAAAAATATGTGATGAAGCAGTCACATTATTAGGACTCCTCCCAGAAGCTGAGATGAAGTGTATGCTAGTGAAGACTTGCATATAAATAGATACAATGTCTAATGAAACATGGCAGAGTTCAAAAATAAACTCATGCATTTATGGTCAACTGCTTTTAAACAAAGGTGCCAAGAGCACACAACAGAAAAAGGACAGATTCATCAATAAATGATGCTGAAAAATTTGAATACACAGATACAAAGAATGAAATAGGACATTTACACTACAATTTTTTTGGGGGGGGGGGCAAAGTGGCTCTCACCTATAATCCCAGCCCTCAGGAGGTAGAGAAAGTGGCATTATTTTAAAAACCATGTATGTGTCCACACTAGCTAACAGTATTAGCTTTCAAAAACAAGTTTTAATTCATATTTACAGTGTTCACATCTTCTTAGTCTCCTGGCTTGTGCTCTTCACAATGTTGGGTTGGTCTTCATTTGATGCTAGTCTATTTTCACTGACTGCCCCATGTTAGCAACAGCTAACCCCCAAAGACACGAACAGCTACCATCCAGCAGTGAGTTGCTCTGGACAGTGTGTCTTCACTTGAGACGCATGACCTCTCAGTATTCAGGCTCCACCGAAACTGAGAGAACAGGATGAGCTAGGGAATGGGAAAAACAAGAACCAAGTAGTGTTATGTACAGGTACAAATCCCCAGTGATGAATGTGACCTTAGAGCACACCAATAAACTTAGAAATAAGAAAGAAAACCATCTAGTGTTGCATAAATCATATGGGACAGCTTGAATAAATGACTTCCACAAATAGGTTATTTTAATTTTAATTTTTTTATTTTAATAAATTGAGCTTATTGATCCATTTTAGGAATATATATTTTTTCATCATCACATCCAATGTACTAAGTTCCAACTTCTATGTTCTTTGGCTTAAAAGTTGGGAAAATTAGAAAAAATATGAAGATTAATCTGTAATTTGTAACTTAGGTGAATATAGAGACAGGAAAAGAGGAAAGAGAGGGGTTTTTTGACATGTGTTATAATTTCTGGAACCAAAATTCAGTATTATTTTGTAGGAAGATATGTCTAACAAAATAGATACATGAAATCATTAAAATGTCTACTGTGATGATTCTATGCAAATTCCACTACTGTTTTTTGAATACTAAATATGCAATTTTAAAACTTTCGATAGTACATGTTTGTAGTATGTAATGATTATGAGAAATTGGTAGATGGACAGAATACATCTAAATTATTTTTGGCATCTTCTTCCAGTCCCTTCTCTCTTGAAATTCTTCATTTTTGCTAAAGGTCTCACTCCCTGTTTCCTACTATGTATCTTTTATTTTCTCTTTAAGTTATTTAACTTTCTTATATAAAAGCATGTTTCTAAGGCATTAAAAAGTGAAGTAGGTTCAGGATGAGCTCAGGTGAGTCCCTAAACACTTTGAAAAACACTAGCTTCTAAACAAAAGAAAAAAGTAGTGTACAAAAGAATGCTAAGCTGAGACATTTGACATTTTTCACATGAGGAAAAAGAATGTAAATATTGCTTGAAATTTCAGGCCACCATATTGTTTTGCTAGTGTGAGAAACCAGAGGTATAAATGAGGTCCAAAATGTATGATAGATATTGTAAAATAGGAAGAAAATGTTCAAAGGGGAAAGAGGAACTAAAGACAGGCCAGGGAAAGTAAAGAAGGGAAAGAAAAAAATTGATAATAAAAAGGGAAACAGAGCTTATATATGTAGAGGGAGTGGGCAGGCTGGAAGGAGGGCAGAGGCATGGGAAAAATAAGAATTAAAATATATCAAGTACAGGTACAAATTCTCAATGATGAATGGGATCATAATGTGTACCCAAAATGTACCTATAAACTCGATAAAAGAATAAATAATTTAGAAAAGAAAAAAGAAAAGAAAATCATACTAACAGCTTTAATTATGAATTCATCCATAATATTAGTTACAGTAAGAATTTAGTTTTTCTCGGTAAATGCCAGATAAAAAATAGCGATTTTACATTCTTACAGATTACTTGGTGACTATTTCTAAAGTTTGTGACTTGCCCCTCATTTTAAAACTGAAGTGATATCTTTACCCCATAATTACTTGCTATGTAAACACCTGTCAATAGATGATTGACTTGGCCATTCCCACTTAATTAAAAGGTCAACATCAACATATAAATAAGTCTTATTTAATGATAATATTTGTGCCCATAGCCACATGGTAGATTAGCATCCAAGACAAATTTATTTTGCTGTGGGCCCTGGGATACATGGCATGTGTTTAATGTTACTGGAATAAAACATTAAATCTCCTGTGTAACATTTGTAGATGATGCCATACAGTAAGTGCACACAAAAATTCTGTGTGTATAATTATTAATCGTGTATAATTTCTGAGTAGATTAGATAATAAGGAGTGAGAACAAATCACTCTTTTTGCAGAGACTTTCTATTCAGGTACCAAAACATATGTGTCTATTTGTTCTCATAACACTCCTCTTTTGAGCACAGCAGGGAAATTAGGAGTGTGGCGAATGAACAAGACTGACAAAATGTGTCCTCTGTCCCTGAGAGGTCTGTGGGGAGAGAAGGTTGGAACAGAACAGAAGCTGGGGAGGTCAGAGGGGTTATGTGCCGGGGTAAAGAGCAGGCTAATTGATTTTGCAAATGATATAAAGTAGGGAGTTCCCAGGAACAGAGGGGAAGACGACTCTGTGTTAGTCAGTGACTTACTGAGAAGAGGGGTAGGGTGACATGCTGGAACTTTGTATATTTACACTTTGCACACTCTGCTCTTTTCCATTGGGCTTATAATTGCTGTCTCTTAAACTCTCCAGTCATCATCGGATCACCATCGCTCACCACATAGTCTCAAAATTTCCAACACTTTTTCAACCCACAGAAAGATACAGAGATTAAAATAAGCATAACTATTATTTTTACAGCTTCCCTGGCTTAAACATACCCTTTCTCTGAAATGTTGAAGCTAAGCACAGGGTATACAGTAATGTGGTTAGTTGGATGTTATCTGGCTCTTCATTTAAAATTTTTACAGAAGTCGATTCATGATTTAATCTGAAGGGGAACATCATGGAGAAGTGTGCCGGTTAAAAGCATCCTTTTTGGTGAGTTAGGAGTCGTTTCAGCCTCATTCTTATGACCATTACTTTAGGATGGAGAAATATATTTTATATCTTAAACAGTTTGGACTCTGGCCAAATGAAAATATCATATTCTTGCTTTAACTGAATGTGACTTCGTTTTTGAGTCATGCAAGGTAGCTGGCTGTCAGTCTTGGAAGAAGCCTGCTTTTCCGAAGTGAGCAGTGAGCAGAAAGTGGCAGTCCAGGCCTTTAACTCTCACCTGTGTTACCCTCCTCTTGCCATACCTCCTCTCCATAGCTTTAGTAAATCTAAAAAAAAAATCTCAGGGAATGAGTGCGGACCTCACACTGTGATATGAAGGAGTGTAGGTCATGAAAATTTCACGCCTGATAGAAATAGTTAATGCTCATTTATGTGATGACCTATGTTGTTTAATTTATTTATAACTTCTAAATGTTATAACATTCTTTTCAAACTTATCTCCTGACAGTTTTCTTACAGTGCCCTCGGGAAAATTTTAAACTTGAAAGTTCCAATGTCTCAGATTTATCAAAGTGAAAGAATTTCTGAGATTTTTTTTATTGCAATTCGTGGATTTTTACTTTGGAGAGTTAATATACCTAAAAAATCTTTCTCTGCAAAGAAAAAAAAATAACTTCTATGCTGAGACCATATTTGGAGAGCTTTTACTCTAAAAACAGTTTTGAGTCTGTTTATATAAGAGAGGGAAGCAGGCTTTATAACTGAAATAATTTAAATGACAAAATTTGCTAAACTGGATGTTATGATAATGTTTGATGAGCATACACATCTTCT
>PVIC010054716.1:0-11442 GCA_004025085.1 Thryonomys swinderianus | reverse complement strand
TCCTCCTGTCTCTGCCTCCCAAGTGCTGGGATTACAGGCGTGAGCCACCACGCTCAGCATTATATGTGGTAACCGGGGATCGAACTCAGGTCCTTGCGCTTGCGAGGCAGGCGCCGGAACCACTGAGCTAACCTTCCGGCCCTCTTTTTTTTTTTTGAGACAGTGTCTTGCTTTGTAGTTCAGGCTGGCTCTGAGCTCTATGTAGCCCAGGCAAGCTTCGAACTCAGCAATCCTCCTGCCTCTGCCTCCCGAGTGCTGGGATGACAGGCGTGAGCCACCACGCCCTGCAGAAAGTAACATTCTTTTGTTACATAGCCACAAATTGTAACACCTGTGGGGTGTGGTGTTTGGTGCCTAGATTTTGGGACATTTGCTTCCCACAGCTTGAAGCTCTGGGGCCCACAGCCCAGCACTGGCTAAAAATAAAAAAATAGCCAGGGGTGGTGCCTCAGGCCTGTAATCCCAGTACATGGGAGGCAGAAGCAGGACTGCTGTGAGTTCGAGGCTAACATGGACTACATAGTGAGTTCAGGGCCAGCCTGAACTACAAAGCAAGACACTGTCTCAAAAAAAAAAAAAAAAAAAAAAACACCTAAAAATAAAGTACTCTAAAATGCTATTATTGGGCCAGGGCTGTAGCTAGCTCAGTGGCACCGTGCCCACCTGGCAAGCCCTAGGTCCTGAGTTTAATCCCTTCCAGTTGAATGGACACTCAATATAATTTACATAAAGTGTCCTAGGACCACATTTGTAAATTTAAATTACAATAAGAGAATCAGTCTGCAAAGAAGCACAATCAAAAACATTCTACCGCCGGGTGTGGTGGCTCACGTCTGTAATCCCAGCACTCGGGAGGCAGAGACAGTAGGATTGCTGAGTTCGAGGCTTGCCTGGGCTACATAGTGAGCTGAGGGCCAGCCTGAACTACAAAGCGAGACCCTGTCTCAAAAAAAAAAAAAAAAAAAAAAAGTCAAAAACATTCTACCTTGGACCAGAGGGTTAGCTCAATGGTTCCAGCACCTGCCTCACAAGCTCGGGTCCTGAGTTTGATCCCCGGTAACCACATACAATGCTGGGCGTGGAGGCTCACGCCCACCAGCCATCAATACCACATACCACAGTGCCAGGCGTGGTGGCTCACGCCTGTAATCCCAGCACTCAGGAGGCAGAGACAGGAGGATTGCTGAGTTCGAGGCTTGCCTGGGCTACATAGTGAGCTCAGAGCCAGCTCAAACTACAAAAAAAGCAAGACCCTGTCTCAAAAAAAAAAAAAAGAAAAAAAAAACATTCTACCTAGAAAGGTTCTGCAGTGCTAATGCTCAATGCACTGGAATCCAGGCACTGGGAAAGACTAGGCCATTTCTTAGAAAACTTGTGTGTAACACACTCCACGACAAAAACCAGTAATTGGGCCCGGTCATGATGAGAAATCTTTATCACAGGAACATTTATTTAATCTTTCGTTACATGAGTCCATTATGAACAGGCTCAGTGCCCACTATGGGCAGGCTCTGTGCTGACTGCTAATACATAAAACTAAATAAGGGCTGTTCACCAGCAGCACTCAACGTGGAAACAAACTTCCCAGAATCCAACAGACCTTCCTTTAACAAAGCACACACCGGGGACAACAATAATTGTTGTGTATGTCTGGCTCATTGTTACACTGACAGGTTCTGTGACATTCGTGTACACAGGCCAATCCAGTTGCTTATTGTATAGGTAATTTTCAAAGCAATGTGAGAAGGTAGTCACTTTAAACTAGTTTTTAAAGTTTTGTCCTTCGCAAAAAATAAATAAATAAATAAAGTCATCTTTAAGACCGCCTCTTGGCAAACGCAGTGGTGCATGCCTATAATCCCAGCATCCAGGACAGGCTAAGGCAGGAGGATGGCAGGAGTTCCAGGTCAGCCTGTGCTAATAAATTCAAGGTCAGTCGGGACTACAGAGAGACTGTAGTCTTTAAAAAATAAATCGTCAGCAGAGGCAGGAGGATTGCTGTGAGTTTGAGGCTTGCCTGGGCTAAATAGTGAGCTCAGGGCCAGCCTGAACTACAAAGCGAGACCCTGTCTCAAAAATCAATCAATCAATCGCCATCTTACAATTACAAATAATCTCTTCACAGACTTAGCTCATGAGGCCTACGGCCCCTTTCGGGTCCTTTAAGGTCCTAATTCCCCTTCTTGCCCTTGTCCTTACCTGATTGCCCAACACAGCGGTAGCACAGGCTGTGGACACCTCCCTGGGCCCAAACCACACCGAGGCGATGCGGGACGGCAAGCCCAGGATGAAGACCTGGGCCACGGAACACAGGCACTGGCCCAGCATGGTGACCCAGAACAGGTGCCGCCGCACGCTGCCGCACTTCACCCACGCCCCCAGGCAGTTGAGGCCGGAACCCAGCAGAGCGGTGAGGCGCAGGCCCCGGGTGTCCAGCAGCCAGGTGGCCGGGAAGATGAGCGGGACGTAGGCGAGCATGTACACCATGGACAGCCAGTCGATGTGCAGCAGCGACACGCCGTAGAAGCCCTCGAACACGTTGCTGATGATGCTGTAGTGGATCCACTGGAAGGCGTTCACCAGCGAGTACAGGCTGAACACGAGCAGCACCACGAAGCGCTGCGCAGACAGCGCGGTCCGGGGCTGTGCCGGGCCCTCGCCGCCCGGGGTCTCCGCGCCGGCCCCCGAGGGCAGCAGCCGCGCCTGCGTCTCCTCTTCCGGGGCCCGCGGCCTGTGTGGCTCCGGGGCAGCGGCCGCGCCGTGCAGGACAACCCCGTTCAGCGCGTCCGGGACGCCGTGGGGTACCGGCAGGTAGCCCTTCGCGAGCGGGTGCCCCGGCGCCACCGCGGCCCCCTCCTCCTCCTCGTGGTCCGGACGCGCCATGTCTCTGAGGTCCCCCGACGCCGCCGGGCGCCCCTGCCCGCCCCCAGGACCCCCACCCGCCTCAGTCCGCCCCCCGCGCCAGTACCCGCCCGACGCGAGCCCTCGTGCAGCCCCAGCCCAGCCGTGCTCCGGCAGCAGAGGCTCCGCCCACACAGTGCCCGTCTCGCCCCGAATTAGCGGGCGCCTTCCGGCGAGAAGCCAATGGGAGGGCTCACAGGCGGGAAGGGGCGGGGCGGGAGAGGAAGCCGGGCAGAGCTCCCCAGAGAAGGGCTGGGGCTGAAACTGCGTCTAGGCACTCAGTGCTCTTGACCCGGAAGGAAGGGTCGGAGTGCGTTCAAGTTCATCTAGATAAAGATCGCCGCCGCGGTGCAGCAGTTGGACTTCCCCTCCCCCCTCCGCTGTACGCGGTTGTTCTGAGTGACTGAAACTGGCTGTGCCTGTCTCGTGTGCCTGGGGCCCCTGCCTCCCCTTAGTCCAGCATTTGTAGTCAGCAGATGCTGAGTGGACTCGAGTCCTGTGGGTCCTGGTCCCAAACCTGTTTCCTACGTGTGTGCCGGATGTTTGTGTGGCCTCTGGGGAATTAAAAGAACAAAAAAGAAACCAAGTGTCCAGAGTGAGAACACAGAGCTTTGAAGTGTTCCTTTGGGAAAGTACATTGATTTTTTTTTTTTTGAGACAGATTCTTGCTTTGTAGTTCAGGATGGCCCAGAGCTCACTATGTAGTCCAGGAAAGCCTCAAACTTGGCAATCCTCCTGCCTCTACCTCCCGAGTGAGCCACCACATCCGGCTGAAAAAATTATTAAAATGAAGTTGAAAATAGGTGCCTATAAGATTCCTATTACAGAACTGATCTTCAAAAGTGTTGATATCTAGAAACTTGAAACCTGTCCAGTACTGTTGTCTCTAGTTTGATTACTTTAGTCATATAAAAATGTATCAGGCATCTCTCAGGACAGACTCAAGGCTACGGTCCAGCACTATAAGGGGTCCGTACATTATGTCTTTGCCACCCCTTGAAAATTGTCATATGCTCTCCCCATCCCTTTCCCTGCTTAACTTCTATGGGTAGTGCTTACCACCATCTAGAATGCCCTATATTTTACTTTTGTTTTCCTGGTTATTTTCTTTCTCCACTAGAGTGTAAACTTGGAATGTTTTGTGGCCGGGATGACAGACGAGAACCACCACACCCCGAACTGTGGTATGCGTTACAGGGAATCAAACTCAGGACCTTGTGCTTGCAAGCAGGAACTACTGAGCTAAATCCCTGGCCCCGGTTTTTGGCTTTCTGCATCTACTACATATATATATATTTTTTCTTTTTTTCTTTTTGAGACAGGGTCTCGCTTTGTAGTTCAGGCTGGCCCTGAGCTCACTATGGTGCCCAGGCAAGCCGCCGCGAACTCAGCAATCCTCCTGTCTCTGCCTCCCTAGTGCTGGGATTACAGGTGTGAGGCACCACGTCCAGCATTCTGCATCTACTATATTTTGAGAACCTGAGACAGGATCTAGTATATATTAGGTGTTAAATTTATTTACTAAATTAATGTAGTTAATGAACATGTATTACTATTGCGTATTTTAATTTTGATTATTTTGTAAATGAATACATTTTTAAAAATCTTATAATCCTACCCCCGGTATGATTTTCTAAACAACTAGAAATTTCTGAGCAATGTTCTCTGAACAAAATAAAACAGCCTCAGTTACAGATATCTGAAAAATGAATTAACTGCACTGCTTAATATTAAGCGCAATTTGCATTTAATATTCACATTATATTAATATTTTAATGCATTCCAAAACCTACACAGCCCCACCCCAAAAACTATTCAAACTGGGCATCTGCCTATAGTTTCAGCTACTTAGAAGGGTGATAAAGAATGATCCCTTGGGCCGGAGGGTTAGCTCAGTGGTTCCGGCGCCTGCCTTGCAAGGGCAAGGTCCTGAGTTCGATCCCCGGTAACCACATAGAATGCTGGGTGTGGAGACACGCCCACCAACGATCAACACCGCATACCACAATGCTGGACGTGGTGGCTCACGCCTGTCATCCCAGCACTCAGGAGGCAGGGACAGGAGGATTGCTGAGTTCGCGGCGGCTTGCCTGGGCACCTTAGTGAGGTCAGGGTCAGCCTGAACTACAAAGCGAGACCCTGTCTCAAAAGCAAAAAAAAAAAAAAGAACAATCCCTTGAGCTCAGGAGTTGAAGTCAAGTCTGGGCAATATGGGGAGATTTTGTACAGAAACAGAAGCCGTTCTGAGGAGCAAGAGAAAATGAACTGGACTTGACTTGGTCTGTCCTTTCAGGAGCCATTCTGAGCCTTAATAGTTCCATGATGTTGTGATTCCCAAGGGCAAGATCACATTAGCATAAAATCCTTGAATCCAGGATTATCACTGCCCTCGGAGACATCTGATCTCCCTATGAATCAACGCAATGAAGAGTGGCAGGCTCTAGAGCAGCCTGGATCAGGTTTAAGGCTCAGCTTCTCTGTCTCATTTCTATTTATTAATCAATTTGCATGGTGCTGTCATTGCCTGCAGGAGACTATGATTTATTTCAGAAGTTCTAGTAACGTCCCCCTCCCCTGCCCCTACACAATCACAGTAAACATTCAGGTATCTGCAAACTTCTCACCCCTGAATCCCAAAACTGGTTTCTGTTAGTTTATAGCAAGGTTTCTCTCAGCATGAGGCAGCTGGCTGATGGCCATTCTTCTGATTGTTTAGGCCCTTGTGTTTAAAGAGCCCTCACTCTTCCTCTGTACTCTGGGAGAAGGCTTAGGATTGGAGTCCAGGTGTCCTGCACAGGCATGACTTGACCAGCTGGCACCTACCGTACCTTTGCCCACTTTATCAAGTGCTTTCCCTGCCCAGGACAAACCACTGTGTCTGGGGGGAAGGGTACGAAGATCCCAAGACCGGCTACCTGCATTTGAATTCCAGCTTTAGTGCTCCATAGCTACGTGACCTTGGCAAGTTATTAGCTGTTCTATAATAGGATAATAGAACCCTGCTTTATAGGTGGCTTAACGGATTGAACAGTGGATGGCACATGGGGGGGTATTCTCAATAAAATGATCTAATATGGTGATTAAAGATCTACTCCAAGCCAGAAACGTGAGTTCAAGTCTGAGGTCTTTCACTTTCTAGCTACAGGAGTAGCTTCTCCCTCTTTCTGTCCCTGTCCATCTCTCCCTCGTGTGTGTGTGTGTGTGTGTGTGTGTGTAGGTGTGCATCCATGTGTGAACATGCGCATGCAAAGCAATATAAAACGAGGGCAATGTTCTCCATGAGACTGTTAGAAGAAATAAATGACTAGTAAATATACAGCACTTAAACAAGGCCTGATCTCTTTTTATCTAGATGAGTACTCAGCAAATATTCGTCCTCAGCACTGTTATCGACTCTTTGTATGTGTAAGAGGGAGAGGTGTACAGAAGACTGAATGCACAGCCTTGCACTGAGCTATATCTACATCCCTTTATTTTTATTTTTTTGAGACACATTGGTTATGATCCTTCTGCCTCAGCCTCCGAGAGTGTCAGATTTACAGGTGTGTAACATCATACCTGGCTCAATGTTAACTCCTATTTTTGTGTTTCCCAGTCTTGACTCATCCTCACAGTATCAGCTTGAGCTTGACCTCTTGTCTATCTGTGAAGTTGTTTACTTCAAGCTCTTTCAGACTGAATTTATGACTGTGAGGCCCCACTGTTGAAGGGTATTCTCAGGGTGACCCTAAAGGACAGTACGCAGCAGCATATTTGAATGACCCTTGGTCTAAGGAGGATAGTTTTCTTATCATCAGAGGTGATCACAGTTGAGTGTCTGTGCATGTGATATATCTGGACAATCAGAAGATCCATGTCACCCCATACACATTGCCACAGATGTGTCAAAGCAGCTAAGTTGCAGATAGGATCCCTATATTTAATGAAAAATAGAGCGACATGAGATCTGAGATCACTCCTGGCTTTGTTTCTGTCTTTAGAGAATGTGTTTAATAGAAAAATTACACAAAGTTTTTGTGCCTAGTTCAAGATAGTTCCATAAAGAGTGGCACACAGCAGCTGGGCTTGGTGGCAATGCCTGGCACCCCACCACTTGGAAGACAGTAGCAGGAGGATAGCTGTGAGTTCAAGGCTGGTTTGGACTACATAGTGCATTCAACAGCAGCCTGAACTACGTATTGGGACTGTGTCTCAAACCAAAAAAGGAACAGTAATGCCGGGTGTGGTGGCTCATGCCTGTCATCCCAGCACTCAGGAGGCAGAGGCAGGAGGATTGCTGAGTTGGAGGCTTGCCTGGGCTACACAGTGAGCTCAGGGCCAGCCTGAACTACAAAGTGAGACCCTGTCTCAAAAAAAAAACAATAAACAAGGAACAGAGCCCAGAAAGGTGGACCACTCAGCAGTACCTTGTAGTTGCTAATTCCTAACCTTGTCTCTCAGGCCTCAGCGGTTGGTACTTACTTATGAAACAGTTTAGATGCGAGTTTCACTTTGTTCCCTGAGTTTAGATGTGGAAGTGACCCTGGGCCTTGATCTCCTGTCAGGACACCGCTGGGAACATTGCTTGGTGAGGAGTCAAGATGAAACTGCTACAGGACGCATGTAGAATGCCGAATCAGATTTAAATAAGCAACAACTCAAAGGTAGGAGATCTGAACAGCCTGTAGGAGCCAAGTCCAGCGTGCCACCGGGTGACGTGGCTGTCCCCGAGCAAAGGTTTCCTGCAGCCCAGGAGCTTCAGAGGGCAAGATGCAAACACAAAGTCTGTGATGTTTCTCAGGGAGGTGGGTACAGTGGGCGCCTCCCTTCACTCTGCAGGACTCTCACCACTGTACCCCTGGGCACCAGAGTCTGTGCTGCTCTGAATGTGGAAAGGTCAGGTCGGGGGCATGCCACATGGAGGCATTTCCGTTGTTTTCACTTATTACATTCCTAGTGGAAAATAGTTCCAGGCTTTCCCCCTTCATGTGTCTTTACCTCTTTTCCTCTTGGTCCATGATACCAGTGAGGGTGGTCAGTATAGGGAGACCAAGTTGATGAACAAGAGTAGATTGTTCTGCATTTTCCTAGATCTCTGAGCTCCCAGTCCAATCTGGGGCCCATTAGTCTGCGTAGTGTAACCGGACTAGATGGTTCACAAGAAGTTTTTCAGCTTTGTGTTCATGGATGACTTCAAATGTCTTACACACCCTAACACTAGTCAAGCTTAAATATTCCCTGCTGATTCTGATCTACAATATTTGGCCTACGATAAGGCATACTTCAAGCAGGGGTGTATACAGCCAGCTTGCAGGCTTGGGGAAGCCGGCTGGGCCTATTTCTTCCCAATTCAGCTTCAGTGACATCACTATTGCTAGTTTAAAATGGTCCATGATGGGCTGGGGATTTAGCTCAGCAGTTCCAGCGTCTGCCTCACAAGGGCAAGGTCCTGAGTTAGATCCCTGATACCACACACCACAGTGCTGGGCGTAGTGGCTCACACCTGTAATCCCAGCACTGGGGAGGCAGAGGCGGGAGGACTGCTATGACTTTGAGGCTAGCCTGGGCTACATGGTGACTTTAGGGTCAGCTGTAACTACAAAGAGACCCTATCTTAAAAAACTAAAAATAAACAAAGAAGAAGAAAAGAAATAGGTAGTCCCTTGAGGGATTTAGTATAGAGGATGAAGACACATTACAACTGTGGCTGGAGGTGCATCTGCTGAAGGCCAGGTCTCAAGATAAAAATGGAAGGGCCAGGCCTATGAAGCTCAGTGTTATCACCTGATCCAGTAAACTCTAGATAGACATCGGTCACCCCAATGACTGACCAAGACCCCCTGATCCATCCCTTCCTAAAGAAGGTCTTTGTTCTCTCCTGTACCCTTGCTAGATAACCTGTTTCCTCCATTGGATCAATATTACCTAAGTTTCTCTACTTGTGACATGATTGGTTGATCATAGTTGGAGCCACATTGTACTCACGTCATGATTTTGCTCTATAAAACATCCCCTGAGAAGTGGGCTCACTGGCACCCACTTTGGGGCCTCCGTCTGGCTCTCAGGAGCTATGTCTCTCGATAAATTTTTCCTACACTTAACCTCTGTTGCTCCCTCTTCAGCTTGCTCCTTCTTCAGTCTTGGGGAATATGAATTCAGCATATCTGACATCCAGCAGGTTGGGAGTTATATTTCCTCCATACCAATTACATTCACTTTGGAGAATTGATACATGCATATCAGATCTTGAGTTTTGATCCCCTTTATCCCCCCCCTTCCCTTCCCTTTGCCCCTTCAGTTTCTTACAGTCATTTGTTCCATTTAGGGAATAGACTTCTGGCCTTGGTTTGGTTGAGCTTAAGGCCAAGACCACAAGCAGGGACTTAGGACCTGAGCATTAAATTACAAGTTGCTTGGGCTGGAGGGTTAGCTCAGTGGTTCCTGCGCCTGGCTCACAAGCTCAAGGTCCTGAGTTCGATCCTGGTAACCACATACAATGCTGGGCATGGAGACTCATGCCCACCAGCAATCAATACCACACACCACAGTGCCGGGCGTGGTGGCTCATGCCTGTAGTCCCAGCACTCGGGAGGCAGAGACAGGAGGATTGCTGAGTTTGAGGCTTGCCTGGGCTACATAGTGAGCTCAGGGCCAGCCTGAACTGCAAAGTGAGACTCTGTCTCAATAAATAAATAAATAAATAAATAAATAATTACAAGTTGCTTCCTCCCAAGACACAGGTTAGCAAACAGTTCCTTTCTTAAAGTATTAGCAGCATTTCCAAAACTCACATTTTCTTGATAGCATTCTTTTTCAATTTGTACTTTTAAATTTAAATTTAAATTAATTTAATTAATTAATTTATTTATTTTGAGGTACCAGAGATCAGACTCAGGCCTCGTGCTTCCAAGGTAACCACACTACCACTTGAGCTAAATCCCTGGCACCTCTTTCTCAATTTTTTTTTTTTTTTAGTTTTTTTGGAGACAGGGTCTCGCTTTGTAGTTCAAGCTGGCTCTGAAGTCACTCTGTACCCCAGGCTAGCCTTGAATTCATGGTAGTTGTCCTGCCTCTGCCTCTCTAGTACTGGAATTACAGGCATGAGCCACCAAGCCCGGATCTTTCTCAATTTTTTTTTCCTTCTCAATTTTAATTAGCTAATTTAAATTCAAATTTGTACTCTTGTCAGTCTTCCAAATGCTCTAGGTTTAGTCCAGGTATTTAAATTATCCTGAGGGAGGAGGCGTTCTTTAAGAAACTGACCTCATGGGCCGGAGGGTTAGCTCAGTGGTTCTGGCACCTGCCTTGCAAGCGCAAGGTCCTGAGTTCGATCCCCGGTAACCACATACAATGCTGGGCATGGTGACTCATGCCCACCAGCAATCAATCAGCATCACATACCACAGTGCCGGGCGTGGTGGCTCACGCCTGTAATCCCAGCACTCGGGAGGCAGAGGCAGGAGGATAGCTGAGTTCGACGCTTGCCTAGGCTACATAGTGAGCTCAGAGCCAGCCTGAACTACAAAGTGAGACCCTGTCTCAAAACAAAACAAAAAAAACCTACTCTAATGACAAAACCCTACTCTTAATGACATTTCAGAAAAGCCAGTACTTTTTAACATCTTTTGTTATTTCGTTCCCACCACAGCTCTGAAATGATGTTGGTCTGTTTTTTGCCAAGGAAGCCAAAGATCACAGTATAGAAATCTCCCTTCAGTTCCCTGGAAGGACAGAGAGTCTGGATGTAACGCCAACCCTGAAGGTGCCAGAGCTGTGCTTTGTGCATTATGTGGGGACTTTCTTAAAAACAACAAAAGACAGTGACAAGTGCCCCATCATCCTTGGCGAGAGTCCTGTGTTGTCTCCATGGTTACTGTGCCCGCTTGGCAGGCCTGGGTGACCCAGTGCGCTGTGGCAGGTCTGCCCTGTTTTGCAGGAAATTGATTTCTCTGCCCTGAAGTGCTCCTTTTGACACCAGCCCTCTTCCCCTATCACCAGCCCCTCAAAATAAATTATGCTTTTCAGATTTCTGAAGACTTTTTAAAGCTATAATCTTTTTTTTTCCTTTGGTACCAGGAATTGAACTCAGGACCTTGCTCTTGAGAGGCAGATGCTGGAACCACTGAGCTAAAACTCCAACTAAAAGCTATAATCCTGCCAGGTGTGGTGGTACACACTTGTAATCCCAGCACTCAGGAGGTTGAGGCGGGAAGATAATTGCAAATTCAAGGCTGTCTGAATTGCATAGTAAGACTCTGTCTCAAAAATGAAAATAAAATAAAAGCTATAGGGGCTGGAGGGTTAGCTCAGTGGTTCCGGCGCCTGCCTTGCAAGCGCAAGGTCCTGAGTTCGATAACCACATAGAATGCTGGGCATGGAGACACGCCCACCAACAATCAACACCGCATACCACAATGCCGGACGTGGTGGCTCACGCCTGTCATCCCAGCACTTGGGAGGCAGAGACAGGAGGATTGCTGAGTTCACGGCGGCTTGCCTGGGCACCATAGTGAGCTCAGGGTCAGCCTGAACTACAACGCGAGACCCTGTCTCAAAAAGCAA
>PVIC010054715.1:0-11414 GCA_004025085.1 Thryonomys swinderianus | reverse complement strand
ACAGTGGAGAAGGGTTTCTTTTCCTCCACAACCTCACCAGCATTTGTTGCTGGCTAATTTTAAGATAGCAGCTTTCTTTGTGGAGTGAGATGAAATCTCAGTGTTGTTTTCATCTACATCTCTTGAATGGCCAGTGATGCTGACCATTTCTTCATATACTTAGTTGCTTTTACATCCTCTTCTGAAAAGTGTCGTTCATTTCAGCTGCCCATTTTGAATTGGGTCTTTAAATTTGGGGGGACTGACTTTTTAAAACTCTTTATATATTCTAGATAGTGGTGCTTTGTCTGAGGAACTACTGGTAAAGATTTTTTCCTATATTGTTGGTTGATTTTTTGTTCTGCTGGTGGTTTCTTGCTGTGCAGAAGCTTTTTTTGTTTTTTTTTTTGAGACAGGGTCTCCTTTGTAGTTTAGGCTGGCCCTGAGCTCACTATGTAGCCCAGGCAAGCCTCGAACTCAGCAATCCTCCTGTCTCTGCCTCCCAAGTGCTGGGATTATGGGTGTGAGCCACCACGCCTGGCAATGTGCTGAAGTTTTTTAATAAAATGAGATCCCATTTGTTGATTTCTTCTGCTAGTTCTCATACTATAAAGGTTTTGTTCATAAAGGCTTTTCCTAAGCCAATGTCTCCAAGAGTATTCCTAACCTGTTTTGGAGCAGGTTTAGTGTTTCTCTTTTACTATTTAGGTCTCTAATTCACTTTGATTTTAGTTTAGTACATGGTGAAAGAAATGCATCTAGCTTCAGTCTTTGGCAGGTCGAAGCCCAGTTTTTCCAGCACTGTTTGTTAAAGAGGCTATCTTTCCTCCATTGAGGATGCTTGGCTCCTTTGTCAAAGATAAGGTGGCTTAGTGTGTCTGGAGTTGTTTCTGGATCTTTTGCTCTGTTCAACTGATGCTCAGATCTGTTTCTTTGCCAGTACCATGCCATTTTTATCACAGTGGCTTTGTAGTAAAGTTTCAAGTTCGAGATAGTGATACCCCCAGACATGTCCTTGTTTCCTGGAATTGCTTTTGCTATTCTAGGTCTCTTTCGGTTACAGATGAATTTTTGGATGCTTTTCTCTAGATCTGTGAAATGTGCTGTTGGGATTTCAATCAAAATTGCATTGAATCTATATAGTAATTGTGGGAGTAAAGCCATTTTGATGATGTTGGTTCTTCCTATCCAGGAACAAGGGATGTCTTTCCATTTTCTGATACCCTCTTTAATCTCCTTTTTCAGAGTTTTATAGTTTTTGGAGTAGAGGTCCTTTACCCCCTTTGTTAGATTGATTCCTAGATATTTCATTTCTTTGGGTGTTATCATAAAAGCGATTGAGTTCCCAATTTTTTTCTCTATCAATCTGTTATTTGTGTACAAAAATGCTATTGATTTTTGAGAATTGACTTTGTATCCAACTATGCTACTCAATTTGGTGATTAAATCAAGCAGTTGTTTGGTGGAGTTTCTAGATAGAGTATGATGTCATCAGCAAATAATGACAGTTTAACTTCTTTTCCTATCTTTATTCCCTTTTTACTTTCTCTTGTCTAATTGCCATGGCTAATGTTTCTAGCACTATATTGAACAGGAACAGTGACAGTGGACATCCTTGACAGACCTCTAGCCAACCTTATCAAACAAAGGAAGGAAATGGCTCAAATCCATGCTATTAGGAACAAAAAAGGGGAAATCACCATGATCCAGTGGAAGTCCAGAGGATAATAAACATGTACTTTGAAAATTTGTATTCCAATAAGATGGAGAACATAGAAGAAATTGATAGATTCCTAGACACATATGAACTTCCAAAGCTGAACCAAGAGGATAAAAAAATATTGGACACCTCAGTATCAATCTGTGAAATTGAACATGTAATAAAAAATCTACTGACAAAGAAAAGTCCTGGTTCTGATGGCTTTACCTCTGAATTCTACACAACTTTCAAAGAAGAGTTAATGCCACTACTTCTCAAATTTTTTTTTTTTTTTGAGACAGGGTCTCGCTTTGTAGTTCAGGCTGCCCCTGAGCTCACTATGGAGCCCAGGCAAGCCGCCGCAAACTCAGCAATCCTCTTGTCTCTGCCTCCCGAGTGCTGGGATCAAAATTTTTAATGAAATTGAAAGGGAAGCAGTACTCCCAAATTCATTCCTTGAAGCAACCATTACCTTGATGCCAAAAGGAGAAAAAGACACAACCTAAAAGAGAACTACAGGCCAATCTCCCTAATGAACATTGATGCAAAAATCCTCAACAAGATACTGGCAAACAGAATAGAGAGATTTATCAAGAAGATCATACACCCTGACCAAGTTGGGGTCATCCCAGGGATTCAAGGATGGTTCAACATATGTAAATCAGTAAACATTATTCACTATATCAACAGACTCAAGGACAAAAACCATGCAGTCATCTTAATAGATGCAGACAAAATCCAACACCCATTCATTATTAAAACCCTACAGAAAATTGGAATAGATGGACTTTATCTCAACCTCATAAAAGCTATTTATGAGAAACCAATAGCCAGCATCATCCTAAATGGTCAAAAACTGAAACCTTTCACTCTAAGATCAGGAACATGACATGGATGTCCACTGTCACTGCTCCTGTTTGGATAAATTTTTTATGATATGAGTGTTGAGTCAGAATTTATGCTTCTTTTTTTGGTGGTGGTGCTGGGATTGAACAGAGGACATCATACATGCTAAGTTTGCTTTCCATCCCTGAATTACATCCCCTGTATGTACACTTTTAAGGCTATGAAAACATGCTGCTTATTTGCTTTCTAGAAAGATCCTGGCCAGCTATGGTCTGCCAACAGTTTGTGGAAGTAAATCCTTGGCCAAAAGCTAGCCTGGTCCATAAAACAAAACAAAATAAAGCAAAAACTATTATCAGTTAATAGCAAGAAGCATTCAAACTTTGCATTTATGTGCTAGGCACCATTCTAAACACTTTATGTACATCGACTCATTCCTTACCATAACTTTCAAATTGATGCTTTTTCCCCATTTTACAGATAAGATAAGGGATAGAAAGCTTAAGTAATTGCTCAGTTTCACATAGCTAGGAATACAGGGTTTGAATCCTGACAGTCTTGTTCCTGAGTCTTGGCTCTCAACTACCTTGCTCTACTGTTTGTTTATATCTGTTTCATATGAAAATTATGGGTAGAGGTCATATGTACAAATGGTACTGCTAAGCATAATATTAGCTATTGCTTTACAATATTCTTCCTAAAATATTCTTCATAATGCTAAGAAAACTTCCACCTACTCTTGAGTTTCATTTGACTTTATTTTTCTTTTATGTCTTATATGTCAGGGTTTGGCCAACTCTCTGTTAAAGGGCCAGAGATTATATAGTTTAGGATTGGGGAACATAGTATCCCTGATCACAGCTACTCATCTTAGCCACCAGTGATACTGGTATGTAAATTACAAAATTAGGTGGCTGCCTGGTGGGCCAGTTTTCAAACCTCTGTTGTGATGATTGTGTGGACTTTTTCTCCTTAGTTACTGCTATTGAACTATTCTTGCACTCTGGAATAACTTATCTTGTGGAGGCAAGATCTGTCCGTATTTTATTTAAAATCTTTAGATATCTGTTTGGGGTTGAGACTGTATGTGTGTGTATGGGGGGGAGTGTTTGTTAGGTTTTGCTTCATTAAATGAACCATCAACTTTTCTATGTTGTGGAGCAAAGGATGATTTATTCTTTGAAAGACTGATAGAAATTTCTCCAAAGTTCTCTTGGCCTGAAATCTTTTTTGGAAGTAGTTCTTTGAGATCTCTTCTACTTTCTTTCATAGCTGCTAATCTCTCATGTTCTCTATTTTTTATCAGTTCAGAGGATTGCATCCAAGGCCTTTGTCCTGAACTACATTCCCAATACCCATCCCCTTTTAAATTTTTTTTTTTTTTTTTTTTTTTTTGTGACAGTGTCTCACTAAGTCATTTGCCCAGGGTGGGCTTGAATTTGCAATTCTGCCATCTCAGCCTCCCAGAGTAAAAGGAGTATAGGTGTAGACTACTATGGCTGGCTTTTAAAAAAAAAATTATCACTTTTGAATTGATTTTGGAAATTTGCATTTGAGATTTTGTCATTGTTTTAGGCCTATCTTTTTTCCCCTTTATTCTGTACTGGGAATTGAACCCAGATGCTCTACCACTGAGCTACGTCCTACCCCTATTTGATCTTTTTCATTCCTGATGGTCTACCTATTTTAAAGAATTAGGTTTCATACATATTCATCTCTTTTTTTGGTCTTTTAAGCATTTGGTCGAGGGTTTCATTATCATCTGTAATATTCTTCTAATGTATTAACTTCTGCTTATAATTTTCTGTGGTTTTCCTAATCTTTCCAATTTCTTGAGTTATCAGATTATTTTCTTTTTTAATATAGAAGTGAAAATATTAATTTTCCTTTGAGTGTAGGCTTGTCTATAACCCATACATTTGGGTCATGTACCACTCATTGTTGATATTTTGTAAATATATGTGATTTTAGTTTTGGATTTCTTTTTGATTTAGGAAGATTTTCATAGTGTGCATTTACTTTTTTTTTTTTTTTTTGAGACAGGGTCTCACTTTGTAGTTCAGGCTGGCCCTGAGCTTACTGTGTAGCTCAGGCAAACCTCGAACTGAGCAGTTCTCCTGCCTCTCTCTCCCGAGTGCTGGGATTATAGGTGTGAGCCACTATGCTCGGCACTGTGGTATGTGATACTGATTGCTGGTGGGCATGAATCACCATGTCCAATATTGTTGTATGTGGTTACCAGGGATCGAACCAGGGACCTTGGGCTTGCTAGTTAGGTGCTGGAACCACTGAGCTATATCTCTGGCCCTGTATTTACATTTTTAAAGGACTAGGATTTTAATTTTAAATTCTCATTAATTTCAAGTTTTATTATAGAATAGTTACAGAATGTGACAGACATGGATTTCATTTATGGGACTTTACTGAGATTTGCCTTGTGGCTTTTATTTTTTTCTAAGTGCTTCAAGGGTGCTGGAATAGAAGGTATATTTTCTGTTTCAAGTTTACATAATGCATGTCTATTTAGTTTTCAACATCAGTGGTATTAGAGTCTTTCTCCTGTTCTTTTTGAAGCTTACTTGATTTTATAAGACTTATGAAGGTCATAAGTCTTGTGTCCTTGTCTTTACTCTGTACAAAACATATACATTTGTTGCCATTCTGTGCTGAGTTATGACTTCAAATTTTAAGTATTCAGGCAGGGAAAGAAAATAAAGATTTAAGAAGAATCAGGCAGCTAAATTTAATTCCATTCTTATAATTTCTATGTAAGTGTGCATATTTGCCTGTATATTCATGTATGTATCTGTATATTTTTGTGGGAGTATATGTGTGATTCACCATATACATTTCCCTTGGGCATGACTATGAATATATTCTTCTGGGTGCTGCTCTGTGTTTGATGTGTATGTCTATATGTATGGGTTCACTGGTAGTATCTTTCTCATGAAATAAAACTTAAACATCAGGACTAGAGACTGCCTTGTTCAATGCTGCTTTTTGTCTGAAGCTGTTATAAGACAAAAATGTCTGCCTCCCTGTATCTTAACTCATCTGAACCTCTTTTTTTCTCTCTTTGGGCTGCAGAAGACCCTCCTGGTAAGTGGGTTCAATAATGACAGCCTTACTATTGCACTCATTCGCTGCTGTGTTCAGGGACCACCTCTGGCCTTACTAATGTGCTAGGACCACACTTCCAGAGTCACAGAGACTCAGCAGCTCCTGCCATCCTTTCCCCAGTGTGCTTATCCTTTTCATGCCCCTTGGCCTGACTCCTGATGTGCTCAAGAACCCAAAGGACTTGGCACTGGCTTAAAGGGAGCTGGCATTATTTTCACAAACTTGATGATAGATGTGTTGTTCATTTTATAGGCTTAGTCTAGTCTCCTGGGAGATCTCCTAGGCCTCTCATAGAGAGTCTCAGGATGCGCTCTCTGGACACCTTGCTTTTCGTCCTTCCAATTAGACTGGCTGAACCTCAATAATGTGAAAGTTACAGGCCAACACCAGTCCTAGGTGGGTTTCCAGGCAACCCTAGGTATCATGAGCATCCACCTTCAGGAAGCTTGCTGACTCCCTCCTTGGGTGACAGTCCACATCATGTAGGCAGGACACACCTGGAGGAGTGTTCTGTTTACAAGATCTGAGAAGCCTGTGACCAAGCCTGTATTTGGTACACAGACAGCAGGCCCTTCTTGCAGTTATAAGTGACTGGAGAAAGGAAAGGGACAGGGGGAGTTATCATTTCCTCTCTGCTTATCAAATTCTCCACATTTACCAGGTCTTTTGAGTAGCAGACACTTGGTAAATATTTATTGCTTTTCAGCAAAATACCCCTGTGCCTTGATTTGACTTTTGGAAGTAAAAATTCTGATTTACAATGCAGGGAAAAAAAGGCTGGATAGCTGTTTTGGCTCTGAGCTTTTCTCTATCAACTGTACTTTATAAATAACGCATTATTGACATTTCCCCTAGGATATCTTAGTGTCTTAGTTACTTTTCATTGCTGAGACAAAATAAACAATGCCCAAATTTAGAGAAGCTCACAGTTTATAGAAGTTTCAGTCCATAGTTGGCTGACACCAAGGCAGGGCAGCATGGCAGAGAGGTATGGTAAAGAAGAAACAGTTCATGGTAGGGCAAGCAGGAAGCAGCAAGCCTGCCTTCTTTCTCTCTCTTTATATTACATCCAGGCTACAAACCTATTGTTTAGTACAATCCATACCCAGGGTAGTTTCCCTCTTCAGTAAATCTATTCAGTAACACTCAGAACTGTGCTCATCAAACTAAATGCCTCACCCAGATGTGACACACCCTTAATCCATATTTACACACTTTAGATCCAGCCACCTCTGAAAATCCCCAGATCATGAGGTTTTTTTCTGGGGGGAGGGGGATGGCATCTAGATACAAGCAATAATACTTAGGAACCCTCTGATTTTAGCATCAGTATGTTCTTGCAATGCAGAGGATACCACAGTGATTATCCCTACTTCTCAGAAAGGAATGGGACTTTGAGAGTCTGACAGAAACACATGAGTGGAGGCAGAGGAAAGGGCAGAGTCTGCCTCTCAATACTTGGCAGGATTTGAAACCGCCTCCAGTCTGTGTGGCCTTTGCCCTTGGTGAGGCAGGGGCTTTTAGCTCCTTGCTATCCTAGACTTACCTGGAAGGTAAGCCTTAAAGGCCAGGCTGGCCCAGCATCCTTGGGAGATGTCCCATTCGGAAGCACTTTGCTTCTTAAACAGTCTCTTTCTTTCTCTCTGCTCAGGAGGAAGAGTTCATCGACTGGTGGAGCAAATTCTTTGCCTCCATTGGGGAGAGGGAAAAGTGTGGCTCCTACTTGGAGAAGGATTTTGACACTTTAAAGGTGAGGCCTTTCTCTGGAATAGTTCTTTTCAATCTACCAGTTACTGGGCAGTTGTGATAGTCATGGATGGGAGATGCAGCAGAAAGAGAAGGTAATGGGCTGATGCTTCTTGATGAACTCATTAGGGTGAGAAAAGTCACCCAATGATTTGGAGCAAGAAGTCATCGTGGGCTGGGATAACTAAGAAAGTATTTCCTGGTGAAGATTGAAAGATACCAAAGTGTTTATGATGCTTTAGATTTGCTTTAATATATTCCTTTACTTCCTCCCAAAGTAGAGAAAGATGTATAGGAGGGGTAGCCCTCTGACATTTTAAAATACTAAAAAAAATCACTAAAGTTGCAAATCATTGAATACTGTTAATGTTGGAAATGGGTACCTAGAGATTTGTGGTACTTTTCTGTTAACTGAACTTTTTATGTAGTAGAAAATTTGTATTAATATAAAAAGTAAAATCAACCTGAGAATATACTTTTGATCTTTGACCCTATAAATGGGACAGAAGTTGCCTGCAAATGTAAAAGTATGGCAAATCTTGTTTCTGTGGCTAAAAACAGATCAGTCAGCCAAATTTGAGGAAATTCTACAAATACAGTGATAATTTTAAAAAGTAGACTACATTTAACATAGATGACCAAGGGTGACTCAAAAATTGTCCCCACAGGACTAGAGATTTAGCTCTGGTTCTGACGCCTGCCTCGCAAGCACAAGGGCCTGAGTTTGATCCCTGGTAACCACATACAGTGCTGGGCATGGTGACTCACGCCCACCAACAATCAATACCACATACCACAGTGCCGGGCGTGGTGGCTCACGACTGCAATCCCAACACTCAGGAGGCAGAGGCAGGAGGATTGCTGAGTTCCAGGCTTGCCTGGGCTACATAGTGAGCTCAGAGCCAGCCTGAACTACAAAGTGAGACCCTGTCTCAAAAAAAAAAAAAATTGTCCCCACAAAGGAGTTGAATAGTCTTCTTTATATATTGTCAAGTAAAATTCAGGATGCCAGGTTACATTTGAGTTTTAGATAAAGAACAATTTTTTGGTATAAAGGTGCTTTGAATATTGTGTAAGGCATAATAAGTACAGGTACCTGAAATTGGTTATCTGAAGTTCCAATATAATGGGATGTCTTATGTTTTCACTTGCATCTTTTGGTATACCAGTGATAATCATGGAATATAAATGAGAGAGATTCTGGACCCTGTGGCTAGCTCTAGGCGTAGACAGGAATGAATGAATGTTGGGGACAGGCTTTTAAATCCATGGGAAGGGCCTAAAGTGTTTAGAGCTCCTTAAAGGGGGACGGGTAGGTGAGAGTAGAGGCAGGCTAAAGTGGTGGGTGGCCTGGGCTTCCAGCTGATTCTGCTGATTGAAAGGCCTGGAGAAGACTTGGAGGGTGATTTCATAAGGTGGAAAATACCTCTCATACTTTGGAGGCTGCTTGGCAAATTGTCCCTGGAGACCTGGCTGCTCAGGATTGAGACAACAGGCAGCAGCAGTGGCTCCAGCATTAAGCTCTTCATTGACTTCCTAGCTGGGTGTGTGAGGTTGGGCAGAGAGACAGAACTATTTGTGTACCAGGAAGAAGGTCCGACCCATGAAGTCTGGCCTGTGGTACTGCAGCCTTGCCAAAAAATGAGACAAACCAAGCAAGTACGAGGACTGCTGCCAGGGTGGCCCATGGCCCTGGCCCCTTGCTGCTCTCTAGGATGCCGGATGCTGAATTGGCACCCAGCCCTTCAGTTTGACCTCTCCACAGAGGTCTCCAACAGCATCCAAGTAAAAATAGGCTATCCAGAGCAAAAGGCATTCAAACTATTTCTGGGGGAAAACTAGACCTGGAAGGAACACTGGTCCTTTAGGGATAAGTAAATAGAAGAAAACCGCCCCCACCACACTACCATGGGTTTTTGAAAAATAGCCTACAGCATAATGGAGAGAATGGAGCACACAATGGGTAGAGAAAGACACATTCTGGAAAGCACTAGCGTAGAAGAACAAAAACCAATGCATAGTCTGAATAACAAGATAAAACAAAGATTAAACAAGAAAATATAAAAACAGAGATCCTAGAAAAAACAGTAGAAAAAGAACAAAATGTGTTAGTTATCTTAATAAACAAAAATGGATTAAATGCTCCTATTAAGTTACAAGGATTCTTAGATTTTAAAAAACATCTAAATGCAACCCTACAAGTCCAAAAAGTAAATACTTTGGCCAATAGAATAAGGTAAAAAAAAAAAAAAAAGGAAGCGTATAGAATTTGAAGTAAAAATGCAAAATAAAAGACTTTTAAATAAGTAAAAAATACATATTATGATGAAAAAACTTGCAAAACTTAGAAATAATTTAAGGCAAACAATATATAGGAATATATAAACTAATATCTCATATAAGTTAGGACACAGATTGCAGAAATTAAAATTGAAGTGAGAGTTTTAATGTTATTTTTCTCTTTGACTAGTCAACAAATAAACAAAATAAAAGATCTGAATAACAAGGTAAATATTTTGAAAGCTATATCGAAGTTTCAGTGTTTCATGAAATGAAAATTGTAAGTTTAAATAGAGAATAAAAATAAATAAGATATAGCAAATGCATTTTTTCCCTAGTACTCAGAGAACATTTACAAAATTTGGTCACATATTAGTTTAGTAAGTTACCAAAAGCAGAAATCATACAAGACAGATTAAAATGCAATAAAATGAAAAATTAATAACAAAAGTTTTTTTTAAAAAGTCCACCCAGCTGGAAATTTAAAAGTATTTTATTAGGACTTCCAGTACAGCCATGGTGCATAAGTCAGCATTTTCTCCTTTTCCTCTTGGAAATAATTCAAACCCACAAAATCCATTCTTCAGAAAAATTGGAAATAAATAAAAGCTGCAGGCTCCAAAATATAAAAAGGGCTGCCCAAGGACAATTGAGATTGGGTTGAGGCCACTCAGCGGTAAATGAAGAGAAGATGCATAAAGGTTACTGAAAGCTCATGGGGCAGTGAGTTTCAGAAAGCTCCAGTGGAAATACACTTCCAAATGGAAGAACACTGATAATTATTTAAGACAGATGATGGTTACATGGAAATTTATTATCCATTTTCTTTATTTTTATACATTTGGAAATTTTCATAATAAATAGTTTCAAACTATAGTTCTTGAAATTGAGGTTGCACTATGAAATGTGAAAGTTAATCATGCTACTTTTAACATTGGCTGTAGGGGTTTGGAGACAGGTTCAAGCAGAAGACAGAAACCTCCTAGACTTGGTTTGATTCAGAAAAATCTAAGAAGGTGGAGCTACCCAGAAATTGTACAAAGGAGCCATAGTTGTAGGAAGTAGTCTGTCTTTGTGGTGGGAACAAAGGAAATTGTTGGCCTAGGAAAATCCAACTCAGTGACAAGTCATTATAGAAGAAATGGCACTGCATTAATTTAAAAATCAGATGAAAAACAAAGAAGAAAAACAAAAACTTGACAATAGAAGATAGGAAATAAATGTTTTAGTGTGAACTTTTTTGAAATAGGACTATAAGAACACAAAACAGAAGTGAAGGAGCATATGGGATAGTGAGTAGAGGAGCTCTATAAGCTGATAAGATGTGGGGAAGAAACAAGAAAACATGAAACTGGTAGGAACGGTGTGAATAATGCACATGAAAAACATGTTTGGGGGCATACTGGACAGAAATGATGAAAGTAATAAAAATTAAATGGAAATGAAAAATTATAAAAGAATAAAGAGGGTTAGCTCAGTGGTTCCGGCGCCTGCCTTGCAAGCGCAAGGACCTGAGTTTGATCCCCGGTAACCACATATAATACTGGGCATGGTGGCTCACGCCTGTAATCCCAGCACTCGGGAGGCAGAGACGGGAGGATTGCTGAGTTCGCGGTGGCTTGCCTGGGCACCATAGTGAGCTCAGGGCCAGCCTGAACTACAAAGCGAGACCCTGTCTCAAAAAGCAAAAAAAAAAAAAAAAAAAAAAAAAAAAAAAAAAAAAAAAAAAAAAAAAAAAAAAAAA
>PVIC010054713.1:0-11458 GCA_004025085.1 Thryonomys swinderianus | reverse complement strand
TTTTTTTTTTTTTTTGAGACAGGCTTTTGCTTTGTAGTTCAGGTTGGCCCTTGTCGCGTCCGCCCCGACCAGCAAGGAAGACACGACCCCGTGAGAGTTCTTCCTCAAGCAGTTTATTCAGGAACCTTGAAACATCTTCTGACCCCGGGGAGACCCTCCCACAGACTTAAGTACTCCTAGGCCAGCCAATCTCAGTGAGCTACGTGGGCAAAGCAGATAGGCTACTCTAATGCGGAAACAGGCCTCTGGAACAGGCACAGCCAAATAAGGACTTGTTTACCACGGAGAGCGCTCGCCAGCCGACTGGCGGAAGGCGGAAACCGGCGCCATCTTTAAGGTGCGGCACATCGCAGCTCTCCACAGGCCCTGAGCTCACTATGTAGCCCAGGCAAGCCTCAAAGTTACAGAAATCCTCCTGCCTCTGCCTCCCAGAGTCAGGGATTACAGGCGTGCGCCACCACACCCAGCAACAACAAATATAATTCCTTAAAATTTTTAAATAAGAGAGAGGAAGGAGAGGAGAAGGAGATGAATAAAAGAATGAAGATGTGCTTAATGCATGTACCAATCCTCATGAGGAATGTAATCATTATACACTATAAACATGGAATAATAAGAAATAAAAATCAAAAGACAAAATAAAATCTGGAGAACAGAAAAATTAGAAAAAATTTTAGGTAGAAGTTGGGCATGATGATGAAAGCTTATAATCCCAGCTCTTGGTAGGCTGAGGCAGGAGGATTGCAAATTCAAGGGCAACTTGGGAAACTTAGTAAGACTCTACCTCAAAATTAATATTTTTCTAAAAAATAAGTTTGGGGTTGTCACTCAGTGCTAGAGCACTACTGGGCTCAGTCCATAGCACCTGACACAAAAATCTCAAATCTTTAGGTGGAGTAGACAGAACTGTTAATGTTTAAAATACGTAGGGTGCATGTGTCTAGACTGGTAGATGGATGAAACAGAAGAGGGAAAGAAGTTACAATTATTCCCAGCTATTCACTCTGTGCTCTGTAACTTTACAGCGGCTGTGTCAGAAAGCTGGGTTGCAACTGTCACTTGAAACCCCAGCAGCTGGTCGGCCAGATAAGAACTCCAGTCATGGTGCCAAGGACTGGTCCCAAACCACAATTGGCTTTCAGGGAAAGACCCAGGCTTTGCTTCAGTCTCTGCACATCATTATTTTTCCTCTGAGTTGCTAGGATGCTTCACAGAGGCATGATTATCCAGGGAAAAAAGCCATGAAATAGGCACAGTGCTCATACACTCACATTAGAAAACCACAGAGAAGATCAGCGAAGACAGTCCCGTGAAGAGACCCATACTGAAATAGAAAATTTACCAAAGGACAGCACAAAATTGATATATAAACTTAAGGGCAATACTTTGGACTGAAGTTTGTACTTACATAAGTTTGTACTTACTTGAAGTTTGTACTTACAAAAGTTTGTACTTACTTGAAAATTTAAAGAAACAGGGCTAAAAACATGGGACAGTGATTAATAGTGTAAGTGCTGGACTCAAGTTACCCGCATATGTCAGCATATACCGTGGGACGGGGGCAGGTAAGGAATCACGCTTTCCTTAAAATGACGGCTGAGAATAGCCATGGTGCCCGCTGCCCGCTGTGGCTATGCCAAGGCCCTGTGTGTCAAGGGCCTAGCACGTAGGACTCGTAGGACTCGTAGGACTCTGGCCTGGCTATTATCTCCTGAAAGTAACAGAAGTAATAGATATTACTGATTGCCTAACAGACAACTTTTAATTGAGGACTGATTTTCCCAAGAGCTAAAAAAAAAATGAGTTTTTAAAATTTTCTGACAAAGAAACAATAAACTTTCATCAATGAAAACCTTCCAAATTTAAACAGGAGATCAGAGAGTGAATCTCTGTAGTGCAACTGCCTTTAAGAGCCCGTGTCTCTCTGAGAGGCAAGTACTGCAGGATTTCTCTTATCGGAGAGATCGAGATCAGAATTAGTAAGGTACCAGGAAGAATGAAAAACAGACAGCAGGAAACAGGGAGATAGATCTTTTGAAAATGGAAAAGGGACCAAGAGACAGAGAGAGAGCAGGGAAGGATACAGAAGGAGACATAAAAAAAATTGGATGTGTTACATGTACCAACACCCCACAATGAGCAGGATCATGGTGTACTGTAGGCATGTAGCAATCACTTTTCTTAAATTTAAAAAGGATAAAAAGCCTACCAAGTATAAAACAAACATAAATAAAAAGCTGAAGGGGTGGAACACTATATTTGAACACATATCAGGAACTGACCTTGGCTTCAAATTGTCTCCTGCCTTTTGGAGATAGGGCATGGAGAAATATTTTAAAATGGAGTAATGGGGCCAGGGATTTAGGTCAGTAGTTCCAGTGCCTGCCTGGCAAGCACAAGGTCCCTGGTTCGATCCCTGGTAATACAAAAATACCGGGCATGGTGACTCACACCCATCAGCAATCAGTACCATATACCACAGTGCCAGGCGTAGTGGTTCATGCTTGTAATCCCAGCACTCGGGAGGCAGAAGCAGGAGGATTGCTGAGTTGGAGGCTTGCCTGGGCTACATAGTAAGCTCAGGGCCAGCCTGAACTACAAAGTGAGACCCTATCTAGAAAGAGGAGGAGGAGGAGGAGGAGGGGAGGAGAAGAGGAAGAAGATTTTTTTCTAAATAGGCGTGGTTATTTAAGATCATTTGAGAAAGATTTTGTGTTTGTGGCCATTAATGGTCTCGCTTTGTAATTCAGGCTGGCCCTGAGCTCACTATGTAGCCCAGGCAAACCTCAAACTCAGCAATCCTCCTGTCTCTGCCTCCTGAGTGCTGGGATGACAGGCGTGAGCCACCACACCCAGCACTGTGGTATGTGGTATTGATTGCTGGTGGGCATGAGTCACCATGCCCAGCATTGTATGTGGTTACCGGGATCGAACTCAGGACCTTGTGCTTGTGAGGCAGGCGCCAGAACCACTGAGCTAAATCTCCGGCCCTCAGAAGCATCATTTTATGAAATTTTATTTGCCCCAATTATACAAATGAAAAAATTTTTGTCTGATCAGGGGAAAAGTAAGAACTAGTATGACATTTAGTTATAAATAAGCCATAATTGGTCCTAAATGTCTTGTCAATATTCTATTTAGTTAAAGGCCTAAGAATTCAAAGATCTTGAAACTCATGGCATTAAAGTAAAATGACTTCATGGATGAACAATCAAACTTTAAAATTCCAGAAAATATAAAGCAACTGTCATGTTTGTGTCATCCCAGGGAGTTGAGCAGACTGTCCTATATGCAGCACATTCTTCACAATAACTTGTGGGTGCTGGGGGTTGTGGGTATGGCACGTGCAAAGGCCCTGAGTCCTCCCCTGCCCCAGCCTCAAAGCTGGGTGAGTCTGCCTCCTCCAAGGGTGCAGATGGAGCACTCCCAGGAGTCTGCAGACATTTCCCTCTAATTATCTGACGCTGAAGCATTGCAAATATGTAAGAGGAAATAAGAGGGACTGGAGAACTAGGCAAAGCCTTCACCATTGAACCAGCTTTCCCTTGACTTGACCTCCGTAACCCCAAACCCCAGCTCAACTCACTTCTTCCCCTTCAGGCCCTCCTAAAAATAACTTCCTTTTCTAACCTCTCTCTCCTGTCCTCACTGTTCATTTCCAGCTTCACACCTTCCCTTCCCTTCCCTGAAAATATAGCTGACCTGAAAAGAAAAGGGAGAGTCTGGGAAGCAGAGAGGGAGACAAGAGGGACCATGACCCCAGGCTCCCCTTTCCGGGCATCATCCCAGCGACTAACTTCCTTCCACCAAGTCCATAGCACTGCAGGCCAGTGACCAAGTCTTAGGAGCTTTTGGGGTCATCTTTCCTTTTCTTTTCTTTTTTTTTTTGAGACAAAGTCATACCATATAGCCCAGGTTGTTCTCTCACGTCAATCCTCCTGCCTCAGCCTCCTGAGTGCCAGGTGTGTCGTCATGCACCAGCATGCCCAGCTGGAGAATATTTCAAATCCAAACCGTAACAGGCTGTACATATTCATTCTTCCTCCAAGACATTTCTCTTTTGCCCTAGAAGATCCTTATGCACTACCGTTTATCTGTGTAAACTCTAGGAAGAGAAATGTGTGATGGTCAAGACAGCACAGGAATGGGGGGATAAGAGAAGACCCGCATGTGGCACATGCCAGGACACCCGCTTAACATCCCAGAACCTTGGGAGTCAGGTGATGAACCAGGAATCTGCCCTGCAGGCATTTTCTAAAGATTCCAGAACTTTGATAGCATCTTCATGTGCAAATTGTATCATTTGATCTCTCCGAAGATCAGCAATGAAACCCTTCAGGTTTTAGAAAAGCCTACATGGCTGTGGTCCCTGAGACTGAGGAAGAAGCCAGAATAGCCTGCCTATAGCCCACCGTTTCCAGGTGCCATAGAATAGCCCAGAATAGTCCAACCCTTCCCAGTGCCTGCTCCTCCTCAGACAGACCAGGCCTCCCTCTGGTGTGTGAGAGCAAGCAAAGCCCATGGGTGCAGCAAGGAAGAAAAGTCCAAAGCTAGCAGTAGAAAGGCTTCTCCTCTTAAAGAAGCCAACTGGGGGCCGGGGATTTAGCTTGCAAGTGCAAGGTCCTGAGTTTGATCCCTGGTACCATATACCACAATGCTGGGCGTGGTGGCTCACACATGGAATCCCAGCATTCAGGAGGCAGAGGCAGGAGGATTGCTGAGTTTGAAGCTGGCCTGGGCTACATAGTAGGCTCAGGGCCACCCTGAACTACAGAGCAAGACCCTCTCTCAAAAAAAAAAAAAAAAAAAAAAAAAAAAGGCATCTGGGGACCCTAACTTTTGGTTTCCTCATTTTTTGTTTTTTTGTTTTGAGATAGAGTCTCCCTTTATAGTTCAGGTTGGCCTTGAACTATGTAGCCCAGTCTGGCCTTGAACTCATAGCAATCCTCCTGCTTCAGCCTCCCAAATGCTAGGGCTACAGGTGTGAGCTACTACACCTGGCAATCTCTTAATGTTTTTTTGGAGACAGGGTTTTTTTGCTTTGTAGTTCAGGGTGCCTCTGACCTCACTGTGTAGCCCAAGCAAGCCTCGAACTCACAGCAATCCTCCTGCCTCTGCCTCCAGTGTGCTTGGATTATAGGTATGAGCCACCACACACAGTGTTGTGGTACATGGTATTGGAGATTGAACTCTGGACCTTGGGCTTGTGTGGCAGAAACTGGAACCACTGAGCTAAATCCCCGGCTCAGTGTCTTTGTTTGTTTGTTTGTTTTGCTTTTTGAGACAGGGTCTCGCTTTGTAGTTCAGGCTGGCCCTGAGCTCACTATGGTGCCCAGGCAAGCTGCCGTGAACTCAGCAATCCTCTTGTCTCTGCCTCTCGAGTGCTGGGATGACAGGAGTGAGCCACGGCATTGTGGTATGCGGTGTTGATTGCTGGTGGGCGTGTCTCCACACCCAGCATTATATGTGGTTTCTGGGGATCGAACTCAGGACCTTGCGCTTGCGAGGCAGGCGCCGGAACCACTGAGCTAACCCTCCGGCCCTCAGTGTCTTTGTTTTTAACACGAGAATCATACCCCTCTTTTTCTAGGGCCGTAATGATGACTAAGTAATATGGTTTCTGTGAAATTGACGCAGGAGAGTTAAGGCTTAACTCCCCGCCTGAAATGCGAGTTCGTGTTCTCTAAAAATCAGAGAATGAATTTTAGGAACGATGGAGGTTTGAGTAGGAAAATTTTATTGAGAGAGAAAGTTTCTGCCTTAAGAGAGAAAGAAGGGGGAACCAGGAAAGTAGGTAACCCAGAATCGCTTTTTCCTGGGGAATTTTATGGACCAAAATCACAAGGTGGGGAGGGTTCAAAAGTAGGGGCCACAGCCAGCCTGAACTACAAAGCAAGACCCTGTCTCAAAAAAAAAAAAAAAAGTAGGGGCCACCAATGAGATTCAAAAAAGGTAGATGGGCTATAACAATCAAACAGGATTTTTTTTTTTTTTTTGAGACAGGGTCTTGCTTTGTAGTTCAGGCTGGCCCTGAGCTCACTATGTAGCCCAGGCAAACCTAGAACTCAGCAATCCTCCTGCCTCTGCCTCCCATGTGCTGGGATTATAGGCGTGAGCCACCACGCCCAGCACTGTGATATGTGGTATTGATGGTTGTGGGCGTTGAGTCACGCCCAGTTCGATCCCTGAGCTCGGGATACTCAGGGCCTTGCGTTTGCAAGGCAGGTGCTGGAACCACTGAGCTAAATCCCCGCCCGGCCCAAACAGGAATTTTTGACTCTGACTCTTTTCCGGGAAGGTCTCAGACCTCCACCCCAGGAGGTTGGCACCCTCTTTAGAATATCTGGTGGCTGCCTATTTGGAATATCAAGCACAGCTATTTATTCTACATGGGTGGGATAGCTTTTTCTCTGGCAACACTAACCTCCAAGTTGGCTTTTTTGTCCCCTTCCAAAGGCCAGTCCTATCTATCTGCCTACATATGTCTAGCTGACTTTTCTACCTATAATAAAATGCTTGGCATATTTAAAGAACATAATAAATGCTGTAAATATTAGCATTGCTGGTCCCAGTGTCATACAGGGTCGCATGGATATAGTTAAAAGAAATAAAATCATGCCACAAGTGGAGGAATAACTATAGATTCTTCCCTCTTTGTAAAGGGGACTTCACTTTGTAGACGGGTAACTCACAGAAAGGCACAGGCCCGGCTGGGCGCTCAGGGGGGCCCAGCAGGCAAGGCAAAGTCTCACAGGTGATGAGATTTGAGACTTACTGACACTCACTCCTAAATCCCTTTACTGCCTGAGGTTCTTGACTTGTTTCTCAGTATTGTGCTGCCTCCTGGCATAAATATTAACATGAATAAAACTTGAAAGATTTCTTTGGGGGCCGAGGATGTGAATTAGAGCCCCTGGATTGAATCTCAGCACCGCAAGAAGGGAAAGGGATTTGTCTGTGGATGCGCAATCGACAGCACATTACAAAGTCGATTATCAGCAGGATTTTACACTTTTCCTGTTTGCACACTTGAAGGGGGAGGGGTTGTGTGAGCAATCAGGAACATGTGTTGAATCTCTGCATCCGCTATCGCCGTTCACCTTTAAGGTGCTTTTCCTCCTCTGGCTATAATCACTGATTTGTTCTTTGCGGTGCTGAGGGACCCAGGACCTCGCGCAGCTAAAAGAGTGCTCCGCCACCAAGCTACTCCGACAGTAACAACAACCTCTAGTCTCCTGAAGAGGCCCAGCCTCTCTCTGAAGAGCCCGAGAGGAGGCGGGCGCCTCAGGGCGAGGGTGGGGCTTCCGGGGACCCGCTGTGCTCCGCGGGAGCCCGGCCTTACCCTCCTGCCTGGCGCTTGGTTGAAATCTCTTCCTCTGCAGATGAGGACAAAGTTCATGTCCTGATCTTCCTTCAAAATATCCAAGAGGCTGAGCTAACCTTTGCTTGATGTTCTGAAGAACCTGCAAGAAAAACAAAGGAAAGGGGTAGAGGAGACTGTGGCAGGCTGAGACAGGAGGATCACAAGTGCAAGTCCAGCCTGGGCAATTTACCGGGATCTTGATGCACAATAAAAAATAAAGGCTGCCGATGTAGCTCAGTGCAGAGGCCCTGGATATACCCCCCCACCAAAAGTGAAAAGGGTGGTGACTAATTCTATGAAGATTTTTTTTTTTTTTTTTGAGAGAGGGTCTCACTTTGTAGTTCGGGCTGGACCTGAGCTCACTATGTAGCCCAGGCAAGCCTCGAACTCAGCAATCCTCCAGTCTGCCTCCCGAGTGCTGGGATTACAGGCGTGAACCATCATGCCTGGCACTGTGGTATGTGGTATTGATTGATGGTGGGCATGAGTCACCACACCCAGCATTGTTGTATGTGGTTTCCGGGGATCGAACTCAGGACCTTGCGTTTATGAGGCAGGCACTGGAACCACTGAGCTAAATCTCCGGCCCTTCTATGAAGAATTTTTGGCCCTAACGTTCTTCTCTAAAAAGAAAATAGAAAAATAGAAGCAAAGCTTTTGTATATGTGAGGGAAAGAGGTGTGGAAGGAGGGGGAATGGGAAGAAAAGAAGCAATATATACCATGTGCAGTTGGAAATTCCCTATGCTGAATGTTATTATGAGCATCTAAAATGTACCAGTACACGTTTTGCTTCAAAAGTTTTTTAATCTTAAAAGAAAAAACATTCTGTTCTAAGTATCCTGGTAGCTAAATAAGATTTCAGAATGATAAAGTAATATAACATGTTGGGTATGATTTTAGAACCAAACACCTAGCCGGTTCTCATGCCGTATTAAGCAACCCAACCCATTTATGTGTAGACACAGTATTTTCACGTGTAAAACAGGAACACTGGGATCATCTCTTAAAGAGCAAAGGAAGTAAGTCACACAAAGTACTTCACCTCAGTTTATAAGGAGCCATTTTTATTATTGCAGTGCTGTCATGAAACCATGTGCTTACCCTGTTTTGCGCTGGGAACTAACCCAGGGTCTTGTGCATACTGAACACACACTGTACCACTGAACTGCGTCCTCCGCCACTTTCTGTGCAGTCTACAAGGTTTTCCTTTCAACATTAGAGGCTTAGGTCACTCACTTAGGAGTGGGAGTAGTCTCTTTCTTGAGGAGCTAGATTTTTTATTTTTTTCAGTGCTGGGGATTGAACTCAGGACCTTGCACATTGCTAGGAAGGCACCATACCACTGAACTACACCTCCAGTCCCAAGTTGAGTATTCTCAGTGTTACACTTCCAGGGAAGGGACACACTGTGCACGGGTGAGGAAACTGGAATGAGACAGGCTGAAGCAGCATGTGCCTCCCTCCCGTTGTCCTGTGTTTAGAACGCAAAGAATCTAGGTATCCTAAGGCTACAGCTGCTCAGTAGCTTCAAAAATGGCAAAGTGGAAAACAGGCCAGAAACTGTAGATGATCAGCTACATCGTACAAGCTAGGCCACATGTCAAACAGGCAGCAGGTTATGGGAATGAAGAGCGTGCTAGGGTCGAAGCATCTCCTGCTGAGCCCCAAAGAAAAGCACACTTTCCAAAAGAAAGCTGCATGTTAAGACAACAGTTGTGCTCCTTGCTGTGTAAAAGCGGGCATTATTTCACTTGAAGACAGTGGGTTCCCTTGCGAGTTCCTTAAACTTTTCAGTTACATCTCTCTCTCTCTCTTTTTTTTTTTTTTTTTTTTTATGAGACAGGGTTTCACTTTGTAGCTCAGGCTGACCCTGAGCTCACTGTGTAGCGCAGGCAATCCTGGAACTCGGCAATCCTCCTGCCTCTGCCTCCCGAGTGCTAGGATTACAGGTTTGAGCCACCAGACCCAGCATTTGTGGTGTGTGGTATTGAGTGCCAGTGGGCGTGAGCCACCACGCCCTGTATTGTTGTACGTGGTTACTGGGGATTGCGCTTGCTAGGCAGGTGCTGGAACCACAGAGCTAAATCTCCAGCCCTCAAGTTACATCTCTTAAGATGCAAGAAAACTTTAAAGTTATTCAGACATTGCTATGTCTATTCTTCTGAGTGAACCAAGTTTTAAAAAGATTACCTGACTTGTGAAGGCTCACCAGGTTTCTCAATGGCAATGCCCAAGAGAAACTGTGTTTTTTTTAAATAACAGCCTCTCCATTTGTAGTTTTACTTTTGTAGTTTCAGTTACTCATCGTCTAATACAGTCAGAAAATGGTAAAAGTATAATTCCAGAAATAAACAGTTCTTAAATTTTAAATTGTGTGCTGATCTGAGCAGGGTGATAAAATATCATAAAGCCCTGCCCTGTCCCACCTGTGACTTAAGTGAAAAGTTACACCTTTCCAGCGGATCCCCATTGTATATGCTGCCCACCCAGAACTCATTTAGGAGCCATATTGGTTTCCAGATTGGTGGGCGTAGTCTTGCTATTGTGTTTGTGTTACTTCTATTTTACTAAGTAGTGGGTTTCAAGTGCAAGAGGAATGATGCTGGGAATTGAGGTGTGCTAAAGAGAGCTATGAAGAGTTTCCCTTAAAAGATGAAAGTTCTCGGGCTGGAGATTTAGTTCAGTGGTTCCAGCGCCCGCCTCGCAAAGTGCAAGGTCCTGAGTTCGATCCCCAGTAACCACAAACAATGCTGGGTGAGGTCACTCACTCCCACCAGCCATCAATACCACATACCACAGTGCTGGGCGTGGTGGCTCACGCCTGTAATCCCAACACCCAGGAGGCAGAGGCAGGAGGATTGCTGAGTTCGAGGCTTGCCTGGGCTACATAGTGAGATCAGGGCCAGCCTGAACTACAAAGCGAGACCCTGTCTCAAAAAAAAAAAAAAAAAAAGACGAAAGTTTTCAATGTGAAAGAAAAAGAGATATCTCATGTTGAGGTTGCTAAGATCTATTATATGTCATTGTTATCAATCTCTTATGCTTAATTTATTCAAACTTGTCATGGATATGTACGTACTGCCACTGAGGGTCTTGAAAAGTTAGTGACTGCGTTCCCTTAGAGGTAAAGTATTAGTCATTAAATCAATAATAAATCAGAAAGAACCTATCTCTTTCAGAAAACAGAGGGCTACTGTATTCCTAGACTAAGGAGATTCCAATTATCTTCACAGCAGGAAAGCAGACATGTTGTCAGTCCTCCTGGCTATCATTTTGCAATACTCACACCACTAACCCTTTCCACTTTGCATCCATCTAAGGTAACTAAATCAACTTTATTCAGAAGAAATAGTTTTCCGTGTTCCTGTGAGCATGTTACTCATGGCTGCACAGATTTAACTCTATAAATTCTAGCATCCCAATGGACATAAATTACACATCTCCCTCTGGCCCCACAGAATACAGTTAACTGAAACTGACTTTTCTTTTCTTTCTTTCATTCTTTCTGAGACAGGGTCTTGCTTTGTAGTTCAGGCTCGCCCTGAACGCACTATGATACTTATATAATACTGAAGTATCACAGGCTGGCCTTGAACTTACAGTGAACCTCCTGCCTCAGCCTTCCAAGTGCTAGGATTACAGGTCTGTGCCGTTATGCCTGCCCCTTTGCTATTTTGACTTAGCCTTAACAATATTCCATACTGCCCATGGTAGGTTAAAAAATGTTATAATTCTGAATTTCTGAAAGTCAGTATGAGGTTCTTTTTTTATTTAAAAAGTATTTAATTCAACACTAATAAAATTGAACAGTCTTAACAATAGCAGCAAGTGTGAGGTTCTTATGTGAAATAATGTTTTAGCAATATTCAGAAACAACATACTCTCTGAAAAAATGGTTGTAGCTTGGTATTGTTCAATGTATACTAGTAATGTTTAACTAGAACTAAAACTGTAATATAATCAGTAGTCGGGTTTTCATGAGGAAGAGGGGAAAGTTGCATCAAATATTAGCATAATGCAGAAAATTACTGATTAGCATGGTGGGCCTTCCTTATTTCAATAATCATTTTCAGGGCCGGAGATTTAGCTCAGT
>PVIC010054712.1:0-11450 GCA_004025085.1 Thryonomys swinderianus | reverse complement strand
TAAGGTCCTAAATTCGATCCTGGTAACCACATACAATGCTGGGTGTGGTGACTCACGCCCACCAGCAATCAATACCACATACCACAGTGCCGGGTGTGGTGGCTTACGTTTGTAATCCCAACACTCAGGAGGCAGAGACAGGTGGATTGCTGAGTTCGAGGCTTGCCTGAACTCAGGCAATGAGCTCAGGGCCAGCCTGAACTACAAAGTGAGACCCTGTCTCAAAAAAAAAAAAAAAAAAGAATATTCAGATTCAATTGGGTTATAAAGAGTAAATACTAGTTAAACAGCTTCTACTTGGATTTTTTTTTTTTGGTGGTACCAGAAATTGAACTCAGGCCCTTGTGTGTACAAGGTTGGCCTGAGCTAAATCCCCAGCCCCCTACCTGGATTTATGTGATTGACTGATTGATTGATGCTGGTGATGGAACCCAGGGCCATGCACTGGCTGGGCAATTGCTCCACGCCTGAGCTGCATGCCAGCCCTGAACTTGCTTTTACTTCTCAGTGAGTTCATTGCTTCTTGCATTGGCAATTTTAGCTCACTGCCAAATTTCATTTTGTCTGTGAGGAGGACGTGAACTAGAGAGGCATCAGTAAGCTGCCCAGGTCCCATCGCTACTCTTACTGCAGACGCTGGGCTCCTGGATCTCTGCTTTCAGAAAGGGACTCATGGCTCCTGGATGTGTGTTATAAAACTGTCTTCCTTAGACTCGTCTGCCCTTTCTCAGCATTTGCATTCAGTATGACTCTGTGCACCTGTGCGGGCGACTTGCTAAAATGCAGAGTCTCAGGCACCTTCCTTCAGTTCCTAGCTCAGATGATTCTGAAAGAGGTGATGTTGTAGCCCCTGTGACCCCTTCTTAGTTCAGCCCTGCTGGCTCTGCCATGCATCTAGGCTAAGGCTTCTCACCCCAGTAAGGGAAAATGGGGTGCTCCAGCTCCCCAGGAGCAAGGGACAGAGCTGGTGCTTGACTCCCAATGCAGCCAGTGTCCCACCCTGGGTTCTCTTCTCATCCCGTGGGCTTTTGCTCAGCCAGGAGTGGCAGCAGGCTCACTCGTGCCACAGATGGACACTCTCTGGACTGGGAAGCGGGGGCAGCCTGGGGCTCATGGATTCCCCTCACCCATCTGGGCTCCACGCCCCTTGCAGCAAGTGTTCTGGGAAGATGCTGACGAGCCTGCTGGGCCTGGGAGGGACCTGGCCTGCTTGGGCTTGGGGAGGAGCTGCCCAGAGGCCAGGGGGGAATGGGAGCCAGGCCCGCCAGCCCTGACCGCTCCGTTGTCCCTGCGCCACAGAGCCTTGGAGGAGCCACTTTTGCGGTCACTGCTGGGCGTCCTGGAGGAAGAGCCTCCCTCTGAAGACTGATCAAGAGGAGGAAGATCGGGAACAGCCGGTCAGCCAAACAAACGCCCAGCCTCACCTGCTGCTCCAGGTAGGCGCCCCGGCTCCATCCCACCCAGGACCACGGAGCCCAGCCCCAGCTCTTCCCTCCAGCTTGGCAACCACCGCTGTCCCTGCTGCCCATGGCCAGTGAGTCTTCATGCGGGCAGAGAACCTCTGTGGCCCCTCCTAATCTCACACCCCAACAGGAGGGGGCAGAAGGGGCCTAGGCCCTCTCCACTGGGCACCGTCCAGGTAACGCGGCCTTCCGAGCCCTGGAAGGGTCTGAGGCTCTCTGGCTTTGGTTAGGATGCCCTTCATCCCTCACCCTTGCTACCGGCTGAACTCCTAGCTGGGTCCCCTGTGTACCTCTTGCCCAGCCACCCTGGCATGGAGCAGGCCTAGGATGCAGTCAGACACTGTTCTTCCGTGAGTTCTGACTCCTGACACCTCCTCAGGAAAGGATTAAGACAGATAGTATCTTCATAAACTGTTGGAGCTGGAAGGGATTTAGGTGATATAATCCACCCGCAATCCCTCTTTACTTCTGAAGCATTACTTGTATCAATAGTGTAGTTCCAAATGTTGTCACTGAACATCTCAGAGGACTCAGGTGTAATCTTGTCAAAATAGCACAGAAAGCCTTTGGCTTCAGGGGGCCCTTCGAGAGCCAGCCGCCTGCTCTCTGCCTAGCCTCAGCCCCTCTCCTGCCCCAGGTTCCTTTGCCTTCCTCTCCCCGCCTCTCCCCCTTTCCCTTCTCCTCCCCCTCTTCTTCCCCTTTAACAACTTTACCCCTTCGCTAAAGTGACAAAGCACCCGAAGCTGGAAGGTGTTAGAGCCAGGGTAGCATGGAAGTGAGCTTTATTCCCCAGGAGCGTAAGCAAATATGTGAATAAATAAACCTTTGAGAAAGGGCTACAGAGTCCAGGAGACTTAGGGGAAACTGTAACTATGATAAGACTTGTTGGATAAGACGTGTTGGAAATCTGTCTGAAATGAAAGAAGTTATTCTGCAAGGGCTGTGAGCCAAGAGCATTGTGTGTCACTACTATGGACAAAAGTAATCTTAGCTATGTGCAGAGCAGTGTTTGCTTGTATGTCTCCCTTATCATTTCCTGGCCCTGCCTAAGGACAGCCCTCCAGGCCAAGGAGCCCAGGCCCGGGCAGCACCTGACTTCTGTTCCCCAGCTGTGACCATTGCCCAGTCCATGCCAGGGCTCAGTCCCCCCAATCTAGAGTCCCTGAGAAGCAACGCTGAACGGTGGTTAAAAGCTCAGGTCCCGGAGCTTTGCAAGTTTTTCCCTCTCTACATAGTTCAGTCTCTTTATCTGTAAAATGGGGATAACAGTTCCCTTGTGTCATTGTGAGGATCAGTAAGTTAATACCTGCAAGGTACTTGGCTAATGTTTAGCAACCAGCAATCTACTGACCTGTCAGCTCCTATCGTCATAGAGATCTCGTCTCTCCAGTTGCCCCTGCTGCCTGATCAGCTTCCTTAGAGCCCAGTGTAATCATCATATAGTCATCCATGGCTGCCTATGGCCCATTCAATAGATTATGTCTTAACCTGCCCTTTAAGAGCCTTGAAGGTAAGAACTGGATGTACACCATTTGCCCTGCACAGGATAAGGATTTGCAATATTTACAGAGAGAGTTTCCACCCTTGTGCTGGGGGGACCTGAGCTCCTAAACTGTGGAAGTGTGGTGACTGGCAGCCCCACAGCCACAGACTTATCTGAGCTCCTCTACCTCCCGACTACAGTCAGCCCCTAGCAGACCTGGGCCAGCCCTGGCTCAGGGTGCTGGATCCACTGGGACTGCAGAGCTGCGAGCCCAGCCAGCCCTGTCCACATCGGAGTGCAGACAGGACACGTGGCTGCTGCCCAGAAGAGGCAGGGACCGCAGCCCTCTGGTGAGTTCAGGCCAGATGGCGCACGTGAAGCCACTGTCCCCAGTCACCACTGGGAGGTGGCCAGGTCGTGGGCTCCTACAGCTTCAGGGGACAGCCTGAGGCTGGCAGAACCCTGCGGTCAGGACCTTGGACAGAGATCTCGGTCCCTCCTTCCCCTGCATCACCTGCTTCCTGTGCTGTGTCCCGCGAGGACCAGGATTGGAGGACGGGAGACCTGTGTTTAAAACCAGGCTTCTCTGGCAGGAAAACCTGGGCCAGTGTCAGCGACTTCTCAGCGGCTCCCTTTTTCCATTTGTAAGATGGGGGGGAGGGGCGAATCCCCAGCTCACAGGGTCAATGCGAGGTCAGACTGGAACAGAAAGCACTGCAGGTGCTGGTATTGTGTGCTTGCTGTGCTTAGCCGGTCAGAGAGGACTTCAAAATCTCTGCTTTCTGTAGCTCTGGCGTTCCTCTCGGCCTCCTCTCCGAGATGATTTTGGCAAGAGAGAGGGGGAGGAAGAGTCCAAACCTCCCCAAGACTCCTGGCCTTGGTGAGGGCTGCGCAGTTTTGTCTGGTTTTCTGTGTTCTTTCCTCTAAACTTGGGGCTGCAATCCCCGGAAGCCGGGAAGGGGCACTGAAGAGAGAGCAAAGCGGACCTTGCTGGCTTCTTTAAGGCAGTGTCTTTCTCCTGGTTTAGAGGTAAATGGAGGAGTTTGTCGGGATCCCAGGCACTGCACCCAGCAATAGGTGGTTCAGCAAGTAAAACAGGCAGAGGCTCAGCCCAACTGGGGCCTGTGCTCACCGCGATTGGGGAGGGACAGATGAGAAGCATAAGGGTGGATGGAATATGTTAGAAAGAGATCAACGCAATAGGAAAAAAGAAAAAGGAAAGGAGATCAGTCTCCAGAATGCATCAGGCAGGCTGCTGGGCCAGACTTCACCAAAAATGTGCCATTTGAGACCCAAACTGTTCCCCTTGGGGATCCTGGCAGGCCTCAGGACTCAGAATCAAGATCTTAGGACAGTCAGCAAGATCAGAAGCCCTTCTGGGCCCAGCCCGGACAGTGTCGTGCCCTTTCCCACTGCACACACTACTGAGCGCAAGTCACTCACCCCGACTCGGGGCCCTGTGATCCGCCCCTGTGAGCGCACAGACCCTCCTCACGGCCCCCAGCCGGGCCAGGCTGCCTGTTGTCTCTGGGTTAGTCCATCTGTGGCTCGCCTGTGCCTCTTCTCCCCTCTGATTTCCGGTGAGGGCCCTGGGGGTTTCAGAGTTAGGCACTATTTTCACTAGAGCCTGTGCTGTCTCATGTTCGGTAGAAGGAGGGCTTGGCAAGTGTAGGGCAAATCCTGTCCAGGTTCAGAGCTCCCATCACTCTGGGAGAGGCAGGACAGTCTTTGGCCGACATAGAAAACAATAGCAGAACTGGGAGGGGTGGTGCGCAGGAGAGGAGAGGGGAGATGAGCGTGGAGGAGAGAAGGAAATCCCCACTGTACTGTTTCCAGACAGGCAAACTGTCACCGACAGAAGGATGGGTCTGTCTTCTTCCGACAAATAGCTGCTACTTCCTTCCTGCCAGGCCAGTGCTTCCTTGACTTGAACTTGGGTGCCTCTTGCTACCACCATGGCTTCCTGTCTCCGGGTCCCTCCTCGGGATCAGGGTGGCTTTCCGGATCCCACACAAGGGGCAGCAGCGAGTCTAGAAGTTGCGCAGCCTCAGGCCTGGGGGCTGGTGCTCCAGATGACAGGTCAGCAAACCCCAGGGCCATAGAGACAGAGGCCAAGGTGTGGAGGCCGCCACAGTCCTAGAGACTGTGCCACCACCGCCCCTCAGCACCCTTCCCCCGGGACGGACCTTCACCACAAGTGAACTGTAAACGAAGTCCCCACCATGGCTGCACGAGATGCCCAAGCCCCTCACGTGATTCCCCTGGGACCCCCATGTCCCCGTGAGGCCACATCAGCCAAACCCGCCGCCTCTGCCGTCTGGTTCCCCCCACGGCTGGGAAGCTGCACGCAGAGAACCTCGGGGCTGCCAGCACGGCTCGTGTCCTATTTAGACAGAAGGACGGCGGCCCAGGGACAGGCTCACCCTGCCGCCCTCCTGAGTCTGAGCGGGTTGCGTTTCTGTCCAGGGAAAGCCTACACACACACAGCCTGAGGCCATGACTGAGCCTGGCCTTTGTGCACACCTTCTCCCTCAGGCAGCCCTCAGACTTGCCAGGACCGAAGCAAGGTCTTCTCTGGGCTCCCAGAGCCCTTGAACTTCTGCAGCCATGTCACAGCCCTCGTGGGGTCTCTGTGCCCACTAGAAGCGAAGGGGGCCAGACTTTAGCTTCTTGAGTGCAGCCACAGACACTGAGCCATCATTTGCTGAATGAACGAGCTCATTGGTGGCGGAGCCTTGGGGAGAGGAGGCAGGAGGAAGGGAACAAGCTGAGCCTTGCCAGGCCCAGCTCTCCCCAGGCCTGCCCAGAACGACCAGGCTGCCCACCTGAGGCCTGGGCACTGCCGAGGAGCCTCTGTCTGCTCATGGATGACTCTCCAAGTGTGGTTCCCTGCCCAGCCGTGCTGGCTTCACCCAGGGACGTGCTAGAGGTGCTGCTCTCAGGCACCCCAGCTCTGCCTCGCTGGAGCCCGGGCTGGGGCCCGCGAAGCCCACCCTTTGGAGTGCAACGCCTGCTGCTTGCCAGTTCTCAGGCAGCTCTCATTCTTTCTCCTGGAATCCAGCCCCAAAGGGGAGAGGAGGAAGAGCTCTAGGGATGGATGTCTGCTGTGCTGAAGGTTTTCAAGAGGGCCCCTGCTGCGCCCCAGGAGTGGCTCCTGGGGGGCCCACCCCCTGGGCTTTGAGACCTCCCAAGGGTCTCCTAGGTGCCCCTCAGTTGGCCTGTTAGGACACGGTTCCAACCTGACCTGGCCTGCTCCATCCCGGTGCCTGCAGCCTCGCCTTGGGGTGCCTGAAGCAGGCTCTCTCTCTCTCTCTCTCTCTCTCTCACACACACACACACACACACACACACACACACATGTTCTCTGGGGCAAGATGTCAGCAGGGCCACACCCTCCCACCTGCTCCAGGCTTCCCCAGCCATCTCTGCAGCTTTGTCACCCCCGCTCTTCTGTCTCTATCCATGCACCCCTCCTAAGAGGGCACCGACCCTGGGTCTAGGGGCCCCTAACCTCCTGTGACCTCATTTCACAGAGATTCCATTTCTAGACAGGGTCTCATTCTGTGGTTACAGGTGGACATGCATTAGGGAGGACACTGTTCAACCCAGAAGATCTACATGTACAAAAGCAGACAGACAGACATGCACACACGCGCACACATACAAACACACACCCCAGAGAGGTGAGAATGCTGGGATCCAAAGAGGAGAAGGGAACCCCCAGTGTCAGAGCCACCTGCCCTCCCCAGCAGGCCCCTAGAACTGAGTAGTCACCTGTTAGGACGACATTTGTCACAAGGTAAAACCACTTGGGTTTTACTTGGTTTTGTTTGGAATGGTCAGATAGGCATACAATTAAAATTTCTGAAGTAATAAAGAGCCTGGTACAGTGATGTATGCCTGTAATCCGAGCATGTAGAAGGCTGAGGCAAGAGGATTGCTATAAGTTTGAGGCCAGCCTGGGCTACGTAGTTAATTCAGGCTTACTAGAGCTGGTACATAGCGAGGCCTTGTCTGAAAAATAAACAAAGCAAAACAGAAAGGAAAAGAAAAAACAATAAAGAGCATAGAGTGAACAGTGCGGGGCAGGGTTCGGTCAAGGCTGGCTCAGTGAGTGCATCAGTGAGTCTGGAACAGCTGCTTAGCCCTGAGTGCCCTGGGGCTCAGCCTTTGGCGGCAGAGCTGTGGAGGCGGGGTGGGCTGGCACCAGCAGTGCCCACCCGACGGATGCTGTGGGCCTCTCTTCACTGGCAGCCACTGTTGTACCTGGTGGGCTTTGGGGCGGGGCTCCTGCTGCTGCCTCCCCTCACAGTCAGGAGAGAGCAGGGCGAGTCAGACTGCGCAGGGCAGGGCTGCAGCCTGGCATGCGGATCTCTGCCTGTCCTGCTGGCGGGAGGCTTAGTCTGCACTGCTGCCAGGGAGACAGAATCACAGGGATAACTCAGGACTGCTCCGGAGGCTGCGGCTTCCCCCAGCTGTGGTGGATGCGTCTGCCCTGAGGCCCTTCGCCACTGATCTGCATGTGTCTTAGCGGTCGCCATGCCCCAGGCTTCGAGCCAAGCCCCTGAGAGACAGGTGGGCGAGACTGGAAGCCAGGGAGCCGTCACAGCAGCCCCTCAGCGCTTCCCTGTCTTCCACGAATACCTGCCAAGCACTCGGCCCTGGCCAGACCAGGAGGAATAATGGGGAGCTGGGCCACGGGCTCCACTGTCAGGGAGCGTTCTGTTTATTAGAGGAGTCCGCCGCTTGCCTTGTCACCCTGTAAATCATCGTGCAGTGTACTAGGCAGTACCGGGATTATAGGAGTGTCTCACTGTACCCAGGTGTGAATTGGTTCTCTTATTCCCCGAATCCACCCACCAAGGCAGAGATTCGTTTTACAGATAAGGAAATTGAGGCATCATGTGTTAATTAACCTGCTCTGAAGCATAAACACCAGAAGCAGCATGCTTCATTGCGTGTCTCTAAGGTGCTCTGAGATAGGGCATGTGGGGTGTAACCTGGCCTGGAGTTTACCCTAAGGGAGCAAAAATTGGACAGATAACTCTTAGGGGACTGAGTTAACTAGTGGGAGGGGGAAACAGTGCAGGTGTGGAAGGTTAGTTGTGCAAAGGCCCTGCGGCAGGAGTGAAAAGATGCAGGAGGCTGCAGATGACCATGAAGGGAAAGCCAGCCGGTTGAGGTGGTACATACCTGTAATTCCAGCACTGGGGAGGCTTAGGCAGGAGGATCACTGAGTTTGAGGCCAACCTGGAAAACACAGAGAGAATATGTTTCAAGGAAAAAGGAGAAGTTAATGAGATGTGGTGGAGGGGAGGGAGGATCACACAGGCAACCTGTCAGCAGGTTATGAAGAGCACAGAACGCCCTTCCCTCCTGCTGCCTCCTTCACAGCCTTCCATGCTGCCCCGGGACAGGTGTTGGGCCCACTGCCCCTGGTCATGAGCCTCTTGAGCCCCGTGAGCTCCCCCTAGCAGCACCTCTTCCTCCCCTGCTGGAATGGAACAATGCTCTCTGTAGCAGCCCTGCTGGTGGAGAACAGGGAAAGAGGAGGTGGGAGCTGCCGGACTCCAGGTCGTGGAGACCCAGAGAGGCCCAGGAAGGCACCAGGGGAGCAGAGACAAGCATCCTCAGCCACCATGGCAGGATCAGGGGCAGGTGGGGCCAGAAAGGGTGAGGGTCATCCATCTCCAGGAGCGGGGAAGTTGGAGGGTCTCCCTTGCCCCAGTCTCTCCCCCTGGAAAGAGCCCAGGTGTCAGAAGAACCAGGGAGCTGCGCAGAGGCTCAGCCTTGACCTTAGACCCTCACCCCACCTCTCACGCTGGCTGTGCAACCCAGGGCAGGCTGTTTGCCCATGCCAGGCCTCACCCTTCCCTGGTGGGACTGAGGTCAGCTGAGATGGCAACTGTAAGCACTGCGTAACCAGAGGGAAGTGGACAGTGGAGTCCGTCTGCACCTCTGAGAATGTCAGCCCAGGGTCCCACCCCCTGAGCTGAGCACAGCCCTCCCTTTGCTTACACTGCGGGAGTGTCACCGGGGCAGGGCTGGCCTCTGGCACCCAAGGAGACCTCCTGGGGCCTCCTGGCTGCCTCGTTCCCGGGGTTGCAAGGTCAGGCTTAGATCCGCCTGCCCCTGGCCGGCCAGGTCCTGAGGGCAGCTGAGGAAGTAGACTGGACAAGCCTGATCCTCCAGAGCAGGCCACCTGCCCTGGACTGAGCTGAGGCTGCTGGCCCCTGGCATGGGGAGGGGTCAGCCCCGCCATGGACACATTAGAGTGGGAGCCAGGCACAGAGAGGCCTTTAGGGAAGGAGGCTGATGGGGAAAGAAGAGGGAAATGGTGATTATTTGTCTCCCCAGGAATACCAAGCCTTCCTTTTAAAATAGTATCTCTTTCTAATTATATCCAATCATGTGTATTCACATTAGCTTTTCAAATTCAGGAAAAAAATTTATAAAAGACTATTGAAGAACAGGGTATAATTTTAGTTTTTAAAAAGTTTTTCTTTATGCCTTTTTAATGTATTTTTAAAGACTTGAGATCATCTGGTTTAATGGCATCACATCCTGCTGTTTTTTCTTACTATTTTGCCTTTTTAGCACAAGCGGGTGTCACCACTGCTCCTCCCAGGGTCTCTCTGAGTCACTGCCCAGTTCCCAGGAGTCTGGGTGTCTGTGACACCCCGCAGCTGCCTCTCCCTCCTGGCCTCACAGCCATGGCAGAGAGGCCCAGGGCCATGGGTAGACTGCAGGGCTGGAGGACAGGGCCAGGAAGCTTCCAGCAGAGATTGGTGCCCCGGCAGGGGTGAGCTGTACTCGGTGGGGATGCCAGCTTGACCAGCTCCTGGCCTGGGTCCGACTGGCCACTGCACCTCTCCTTCCTTTGGATAAGTGCCGGTCGAGAGCCCATCTTCCTGTATCCCTGAAATGCGGTCACCCCTGAACAGGCAGAGCTGCTCTTTCTTTTCTGTGCCTTCTGAAGCCACATGATATGGTGGAGCTGGACACTTGGGGTTCAGTCCTGCCTGGTCTCCCCACCTGTGTGACCTGAGCCAGTTGCTTAATCCTTTGAGCTCAGATGGCCACCAGTGAAATGGGAACCCTGATTCCGGTTCTGCAGGCTCCTCCTCTTAGGTTGCTTATGAGGAATAAATGATGTTCTCCCAGTTAACCAAAAGGAGGCGCTGTGCCGTGCCTGGCCCCTCAAACATCCATCTTTCCCTCCTCCGAGCCTTTCTCAGGGGACTGCACCCGCTCAGCCCTACAGTACGGTTCTATTGTTCCCTGCCCGTGTTTCCTTTTCTCCATTAACCTCTGTCTCGCCTCGAGGCCTTCATCGGTGTCCCTGGGCCTTGATGTTCTCTGCCTGGATGTGTGGGTAGCTCCCGCCCCCACTGCTGCTAAGCCCCTGACCCTGCAAGTTTCCTAACATCTCTGGACCTGAGTTCCCTCATCCAGGAGGAAGAAGAATAATGGGATCTGCCCGAAACAAAAGCCACTCTGAGAATTAAGCACAAGCAGAACTGAGTGCAGGGAATTTCATGCCTTCAAAAACACTGGGAAGTTGGAATCTGCATCTTTAGGGGCAGAGCTGGCCACGCACGAAAGAGTTCCGGAAATGTAGTCTTTCGCTTTCTAGGTTTTGCCCACAGGAAGCACTGCAGTGACGAGTACTGAGGGTGACCCCATGAGGCAGTAACCGAAACGGTGCACTAAGGCCTGGCACGGTGCTAGTCAGTGAATATCAGCTGCCACCCTCATTCTTATTCTTGGGCGAGGGACCCCAGTGAGCCAGGCCTGGTCCTGCCTTCACCGTCTGGCAGAGGGCTCCGCGGAATTGCGCGGGCTGTGTGGCGCTGTCCTTGGTACTGAGAGTCCTGCCGCTGGATAGGCTCTGGCTGCTTAGCAGCCCACACAGGACGGGCTCGATGAAAAGGTTGGCCAGAGTCCACTCACCTCGCACTTAGGCTTGGGAGGCCATCTGAGGGCTCAGAGCGAAGGCTAGCCTCTATCTTAGGAAGAGGGTAGCAAAAGCAACATCCCTCACAGTTTACAGAAAAGGTCTCTTTTAACAAACCTTCATGATCACCCTGGAGTAGGCAGGCCAGACAAAGTGGTGTCCGTTAATATAGGAGAGAAAACTCAACCACAAGATGCCAAGTGTCAGCTAACAAATAACAAAGCGAGATTCATATCCAGTCTCCTGACCTCCCCACTGTATGCTGTGACTTGGGAGGGAGACTTAGAAACCAATAATATGCTGTGGATGAGCGAGACTCCGGACTCAGGAACTCTGTGCCTGCAAATGTGAGTGGATCACCTATATCTTTTCCTGCCCCTGAGTGTGGCTCTGGATAAAGAGTCTGTCCATCACTAAGAGTGGCTACATGCTGTGGAGAAGTATGGAACGGAGAAGAAGAAAACACTGTCCTGCTACCAAAGATCCCATAGATTTGTTGGGAGACTGTCTGCTCATGTGTGCAGATAAATGAGAGGATAGTGCCAGG
>PVIC010054711.1:0-11456 GCA_004025085.1 Thryonomys swinderianus | reverse complement strand
CTAAGATATATAAGGACTATCACCCCAAATTTACAGAGGCTCCAGCAGGGAAGTCAATCGCAAGAAGGTAGCAGAATCAGGATTGTGGGGTTTTTGTTGTTGTTGTTGTTGTTTTGGTTTGGTTTTTTTGTTTTGTTTTTTTTGAGACAGGGTCTTGCTTTGTAGTTCAGGCTGGCCCTGAGCTCACTATGGAGCCCAGACAAGCCACCGCGAACTCAGCAATCCTCCTGGTCTCTGCCTCCCGAGTGCTGGGATTACAGGCGTGAGCCACCACGCCCGGCATTGTGGTATGGTGTTGATTGTTGGTGGGCGGTGGGTGTGAGTCTCCACACCCAGCATTATATATGGTTACCGGGGATCGAACTCAGGACCTTGCGCTTGCGAGGCAGGCGCCAGAACCACTGAGCTAACCCTCTGGCCCTGTTGTTTTGTTTTTGAGACAGTGTCTCACTCTGTAGTTCAGGCTGGCCCCAAACTCACTATGTAGCCCAGACCAGCCTCGAACTCACAGCAATCCTCCTGCCTCTGCCTCCTGAGTGCTGGGCTTACAAGTCGTAAGTCACCACCCAGCACTGTGGTATGTGGTTACTGGGGATTGAACTTGGAACTTGCACTTGCCAGGCAGACACCGGAACCACTGGGCTAAATCTCCAGCCCAGAATTACATTTTTGTGTATCAGGGCCCAAGGATTCAGCAGTTACACCCCTCTGTGAACAACTTCCTAATTTCCCCTGAAAACCTAAGTTATTTTCATCAAGGAAAAAGACTAAGGCTGATCATCCAGCCAATTTCTTACAACCTCAGAAGAGAGAATAGAACAGCTCATAGAGCAGGGTTGCCACACAGCACTCAGCCACTAGGTGTCGCAATATAACACATGACAAATACTCCCTCTCCAGGCAGCTCACCATTGTTGCAGTGCCTGACACAGTCCTGCAGCACCGCCTGCCACTTGTCCTGCTCAGCTTCCGTCATCATGCAGAAGTAGTAGTGTCGCGCGTAAGGATGCCAGAGGATGAGTGGGAACTGCGTGGGGCACTTGAAGATGGGGTTGCCACCCGATTTTGACGTGGCGCCTGTGGAGACAGTGCTTTGAGCAGCTATCCGCAGTGGTGTCGGTGGTCAGAGGGCAGCAGGAAAGGCTGACTTGTCATGGGGTGGCCAGGGTCACTGGGGACATGGCAGCTTTTTTCTCTCTTCTCTTTTTTGAGACTGGGTCTCACTCGTAGCCAGCTAACTCAGAGCCTGGGAGTAGTTCTGAGCCTGTCCCTAGAGGCTCAGGAGATCACACCCACCTCATTCGTGCGTAATTTAACTCATGTGTGGGCCACAGATGACCAGTGAGAGACCTCAGGTTCGAAGGCCAAGCATTGCTTGCTTAAGTTTCCCTTCAAATTTCAGCTGCAGAGGCCAGAGCCTGGTTTAAATGTCCAAGTAAGGAGGGAGGCAGGCGGGGTGGGGAAACAAAACAAATAAGGAATTTCTCTTTCTGTTTGGTCCTTGTGGATACTCGAGATCCAGCGAGATACCTGGTCCTGGGCTGAGCCCCGTCCCTGTGGTTAATGAAGGGATGACAATAGCTCGCTGTGCCTGGCCTGGGTCAGCCTGGGCTGGGCTTGTGGCACCCAGCACTTCTTGGGTCTGTGCCATAGCCCAAAGCTTCTCTTCTCAGGCTGCACTTTGCAGATGCTTAGGAAGATGAGGGTTGGCCTGCATGGCCCTGCAGAGACCCAGCAGAGTCAGACCGGCTCGGGCACACCCTGTTCTCTCTGCAGGCGCTCAATCTCAGCAGAGTCCAGGAGGGGAGCCCTGACTGTGCCCATGCAGTCTACCCTGACCCCTGGGGCACCTCAGTAGGGTGTGGAGAACCAGGGCACCCCCCCCGGAGTTGCAGCTTGGCATCATCACTTGGTTTACCAGTTACCCTGTCAGGGCTACTGGATTTCTTCTCTGGGGCTGCTCTCAAGAACTCAGGGAGGTAAGAAAGAGAGACAGTGGGACCTCCATTCCACAGTGGTAGAACCTAAGCCTCAGACACCAGCTAGACCCGGACGAGGCCTCGCACTGATCCAGACCCAAGACATCCTCCCCTTTGGGGGCTCAGGTGGTACTAGTGTGGGACCTGGAGCCATGGGTTGGGGCCACCTCCAGCCCTAGCCACCTCCTGAGGCCTGTGCAGGGTGCCAGACTGCGGCTGGGTGGTGCTTTACCTGGTAAGGAGTTGCCAACCAGCTCTAGGTACTGGTCCAGGGAGGTGAGGACTTTGTAGCCTGCACTGTTGATGACGGCGCGGGGGGGGACCTGGCGCTCATAGGCCTGCGAAGGGCAGGAGAAAAGGTCCAGAGGGTCAGAGATGTGGCCAAGCCCAAACCGCACCCCCAACTCTGGCTTCAGGATATGCGGAGAGGAGGAGGGGAAGGAAGAAGAAAGGGAAGGAAAGAGAAGACAGGCAGAGTCTGTCATGGTGAGCAGAGAGGCCAGTATGGTGACCACAGCATGGTACATGGCATAGAGGACCAGAACAGGAGCTCAGTGAGCTCTGCTGAGGCATTTGTCTCTGCCACTACTTCTGTCCCACAACGCCACTAGCTGCACGCTTGGTACACACTGGGCCCTGCACAACATACTTCATAGCTTAGGGGATAAGCCGCACAGGCACACAACTAGGAAGGGGCCGACGCAGGTGGCTATCCACCTCCAGAACTAAGGTCTTTGACTACTACTTGGAACTTCTCCCACAGATCCCTAGGTTCCTAGCAGCTCCCAATCTCCTTGGATGAGAATTAGGGCAGGATACAGCTCTCCTACAGGAATAGGAGGAAAAGTGATTCTGGTGTGATGGCTCCTACAGCAGGGGTGCCATGCTTCTCCTGACCACTAGGTGTCACTATTGGGTAGGAACAGGCAGGGTGATAGTATAGTTTTTCTCTTCAACCTGGCTCTATAACCTGATACTGGGGACTGAACCCTGAACCCTGGACCTCTACACTGAGCTACATTTCCAGTCTTAATTTTTTGGTTTTTGTTTTTGTTTTCTTGGGGGTTTTTTGGTTTGCTTCTTTTTTTTTTTTCTTTTTTGAGACAGTGTCTCGCTTTATAGTTCAGGCTGGCCCTGAGCTCACTATGTAACCCAGGCAAACCTCAAACTCAGCAATCCTCCTGTCTCTGCCTCCCGAGTGCTGGGATTACAGGCATGAGCCACCACGCCCACACGCAGCACTGTGGTATGTGGTATTGATTGCTGGTGGGCATGAGTCACCACACCCAGCATTGTATGTGGTTACTGGGGATCAAACTCAAGGCCTTGCGCTTGCGAGGCAGGCGCTAGAACCATTGAGCTAAATCTCCGGCCCGGTTTTGTTGTTTTTTGAGACAGGGTCTCGCTTTGTAGTTCAGGCTGGCCCTGAGCTCACTATGTAGCCCAGGCAAGACTTGAACCCAGCAATCCTCCTGCCTCTGCCTCCCAAGCACTGGGATTACAGGCATGAGTCACCACACCCAACTCCAATCTTTATTTTGAGACAGAATTTTGCTAAACTTCCCAGGCTGAGTGCAAATTTACAATCCTGCTGCCTCAGCCTTGTGAAACGCAGAAATTAGAGACATGTGCCACCGGGCCCACTAGAAATATGGTTGTTGTTTTCTTTTTAAGAGGTAAGTGGTGATGGTGGGGTTTAACTCAGCGCTCACTATGTAGTTCAGACTGGCCATGAACTCACTAGGTAGCCAGGCTGGTCTTGAATTTGCAACGATTCTCCTGCCTCAGCTCAAGCACTGGCGTGCTTGGCTAGAAATGCAAATTCTTGACCTTAGCCCAGACCTGAATCAAACTCTGGAGGTCAGCCCAGCAACCTTTTTCCCAAGCCCTCCAGCAAATTCTAAGGCATGCTATCATCTGGAAACCACTACTCTGGGAGCCTAAGAGGCTGACCCTACAAACCGACCTGTCCCAAACAGGGAAGCTCCCTGGGCTGCTAAGTAGAAATGTCTATAGAGGAGATTAAGCTTGTGGCTCAACCAGGTGAGGCTTCCACAAAAGCCCAGAGCAAAGACAAGGTGCAGCCCACAGGGAGAGAGAACACAGAGCACAGCTGGGGCAGGGACTGGCCTGAAGACAGCTGCTCCTGCTGCAGAACTAGACCGGGGCGGGGGGGCAGCCCAGGGTGCGGAGGGTGTGGGAGAGGCGGTACCGTCCCGGAAGGACCGAGAGCTCAGTCGGGATGCCCATGGTCGGGCGGGGCCCTCACCACTTTGTTCTCGTAGAGCACCAGCCCGTAGTTGTGCGGCACCAGGCTGAAGCGATTCCTCCACTTCTTATTGTCCTCCTGGTACTGGAAGAGGTTCCCCGAGAAGATGATGCGCTCATCCAGCGGCACCTGTGGGGGGGAAGCGAGGGGGACCCCTCAGGCCACCATGCCAGCAGACCTTGCGGCTCCTTCCCGGGTCTCACCCAGGCCTCCGACTCGGCCAGGTCCGGGGCAGACACAGCCACCCACCTCTGCCACTTTGAAGCACAGCAGTCACCCTAGCGGGACAGGACACACCCACAGACCAGCTCGGGGCCTCAGTGGCCATCAGAACCATGGAAGCTTGAATAAGGTGTCTCCCCAGGGCCTCTCCAGGCCTCACAGCTGACCCCTCAGCCTCCCTGACTGAGTGTCTGATGCTTGACCTGTAACTGGAAACACACGACCTGAGGGCTCAGACCTCCCCCACAAAGCCCTGGCTCAGCCTAACTCATGGGGTGACCTTGGGGGCTCCCTCAGCACTTCTTAGAACCTCAATTTCCTAATCTGTATAATGGGGGTGGGAGCAGCTGGCACCTGGCAGGCAGCACAGGACCTGGTCTCTGCCGTGACCAGGGTCCAGATAGATCCAAATCTGTTCAACAGTCACCCAGCTGGGGGTTTATTTGGGGCTGGAAACATGCTGAATGTACGGGGAGCTACAGAAGCTGTGAAGGGACATGAGTTGGGTCAACAGACACATGCTCTCTGTTCCTTGGCAATCTTTCTGTGTTGCACTGAATTCAATGCCATTTGCAAAATGAAACTTTTTTTTTTACATATGAGGATTAAACCCAGGACCTTAACAATGACCTTCAACTCAGCCTTTATTTCTTTTTTCTCTTTTTGAGGCAGGGTCTTGCTTTGTAATTCAGGCTGGCTCTGAGCTCGTTATGTAGCCCAGCTGAGCCTCAAACTCACAGCAATCCTCCTGCCTCTGCCTCCTGAGTGCTGGGATTACAACTGTGATTCACCATGCCCAGCATTGTGGTATGTGGTACCAGGGATCAAACTTGGGACCTTTCACCATTTGCCAGGCAGACACTGGAACTACTGAGCTAAATCCCTGGCCCCTATTTCTTATTTTTGAAACAGGGTTTTGCTAAGTCATCAGACTTCCTAGGCTGGCACTAAACTTGCAATCTTCTCGCCTGGGTGTTGGAGCTCATGTCTAGATGTTCCCTCAAAGCCTCATGCCGTCATGCTGGGGCTTTATGGAGACAGCAGGATCTAGGGTACGTGATGCTGGGATTAATGGTGTGTGGTTACTAAGTTAGCCCACTGACTGGTTTGGCATAGTTCTGGGTAGGATTAAGAGTGTCCCATCCTGAGTGTGAGTGCTGCCTGCCGTAAGGCTGCCTAGACAGAATATAAGGGTCGGAAGGAAGGGGTCAGGGATTTAGCTCAAGTGGTAAGTGGTACTGTGCCTACCTTGGAAGCACAAGGACCCGAGTTCAATCCCCAGTACCAAAAAATAAAAAAAAGAAGGAACCAGACCTTTGTCTCTTGTACTACTGCTGCTGCTGTTAGTTGCTGCTTGCTTGCCGCTTACTGCCTGCCATGAACTGTTTTTCCTCTGTGGTGTCCCTCCATGCCTTGGAGCCAACTGACTATGAACTGAAACCTCTACAGATTGTGAGTTAAATACATTTTTCCTCCTTTAACTTTGCATGTCTGGTACTTTGTCTGAGCAACAAGAAAAATAACTAAGACACTGGGATTACAAGCATGTGTTAACTCCTTAACTCCATCCCCTCTGCCACCACATATAAACGCACACTAGGGGTGGGGGAGTGTTGAGACAGTTTCATTACGTAGTTCAGGTTGGCTTGGATCTCATTATGTTGACCAGACTGGCCTTGAACCTGAGGTAATCCTCCTGCCTCAGGCTCCAGAGTGCCAGGGGTTATAAGGCATGCACCATCACACCTGGCAAAAGAAACTTTATGGTGCTCAATAAGGGGAAAATTATTTTAATTATGGCCACACCTTCCTGGCTTCTCTGCTCCCTCCTGGGTCTGTGGACAAGGCCAGAGCAGCTGGAATCCCAAATCCCAACCCTGCTGCCTCCTTGTCCCTCTGTGGCCTTCAGACTCCCTTCCCAACTTCCCGCTGTTGCTCCTCAGGGAAACCGGAAACACTCCTGGAAAGGAGACACCATTGTGCTCAAACAATAGGCCCAAGCAGCTTCCTGCGGCCACAGTGGGTTTTGCCCAAGTCACAAAGCTCAGCTCTAGATCTCCATTCTATATTTATATCTCCGCCACCCAGCCCCCAACTCGTTCTAGAAAGAAAGAACAACCAGCCAGGCATGCGGCACACCTGTAATCCCAGCTCTCGGGCAGCAGGGGAGGCAGGAGGAAGATTGTGAGTTCTAGGCCATCCTGAACTAGACAGTGAGACCCTGTCTCAACAAAACCCAAAACAACAAAAAGAAGTTCAGCCACTGACAACCGAGCACCACCAACACAATGGCCCAGCTGACCTGGCTGGCACCCTCCGTCCGAAGGAGGGGATGGGCTCAACCAGACCCCCCAGGGGGAAGCTGAGTTTTCAGGCGGCAGCCACCAGCCAGGAGGACATACTACCGGCCCATGACTCGGCCACTGGTCCCCAGTCATCCTGGGGAACATGACGGCCTCGAACAAGACCTCTGGGGCTGCCAGGGGCCCTGCTCTGTGTCCAGGAGAGTGAAGGTTGGCCGTGCCCCACGGTGTTCCGAGAGGAACTCAAAACCTCACCAGCAGCCTGACTTCTGCTCCTCCTTTGCAACCCCCCAGGCCAACCACAGGGGCTCTTCCCAGAAGGCTTTGCAGTCCCCTCCAGCCCCGCTGAGCCCAGGCTGGAGCAGGCACTCCCCACCCCTACTCAGCAAGTATTTCCTGCACAAACAATCCTGCTGCTGCTGATGAGATCAGGACAAGGCTGATGGTGGCACCGTCAGCACCTTCGCCGCTCCAGGCTGTTTCGCCCTGTGAGGGAGCTGTTGTCAGCCCATCTGACAGACAGTAACCCGTGGCTCCTCGAGGAAGGGCTCCTTTGAAACCCAGGGCTATCAAGACTCCACCGGCAGAAATCTCGAATCAACCCACAGATACGAGGGCCACAGAGGAAAACTGAGGCCCCAGAGAAGTTAAGTCCAAAGCCAGGCAGTGGCAGAGCGCAGCCAGAACCTCCCACACCCCTCACCTTGCGCCAGAGCAGCTGCGCCTGGGGCAGCCCGGTGCCCTCGATCTCATGGCGCATGCTATTGAAGAGCGCCACGCCATACTGGTCCTCGTAGAACTGGAGAAACTCCCTCAGGATCTTCTCAGTTTTCTCTGGAAGGGAAGCATCAAGAGGAGTTAGGTCTTCATGGAGAACACAGGCCGAGCATCCCCAGCCCCAGATTCCTGCATCGGCACAACGTGCAGCGCCGGCCCAGCTCCCATCTTCGCTGTGGGCAAAGAGATGGAGCCCCGGCCGGCAGCAGGCTGACGCCAGGCCACGCTCGGCCGCAATGCACTTTCCAGCCGGTCTGCAGCACCGGCCGGTCCACAGGGAAGTAGGCAGAAGCCACACACAGAGGACATTCAAACTCGACTGCACCATCAGAGACCCTCAGCCTCGCCAGAGACCAAAGGCCAAGCATGTCCTCTCATCCCACTGGCAAGGATAGGCATTCGGGAGGCTGAGGCAGGAGAACTGCATGAGTCTGAGGCCAGCCGGGCTACACAGTGAGACCTTGTCTCAAAATAAAGACACAAATACTAAGTCTCTTGCAGATGGCACAGGCTGGTTACAGAGTCACGTACTGCGTAGCACTTCATTTAAAGAGACCAGCCCCGTCTGCACACACATATGACCCTGTCTGCTCGCGCTCTGAGGACTTGAGGGCCCCAGGCCAGGCCGTGAAGGGTCAGGGCTCTCGGTGAGGCAGTGGAGGACGCAGAATGAACTTCATGTTCTAATGAACTTCATGTTCTGCTTTATCCACTTTTGTGACAAAGAGTTCCTTTACAAGCATAATTTCTTCCATAATAAAAATAAGCATTCACCCCTGTGTTCAATTCCCAGCACTGAAAAAAGAAAACAAAGTTAAAAAAAAAAACTCAAAAATTAATTCCCATTGAGGGTTTAGCTCAAGGTAATTCTTTAGCCAGGCGTGGTGGCACACACCTGTAATCCCAGCACACTAGGAGGCTGAGGCAGGAGGATCCCAAGCAAATTCAAATCCAGTATGGGGAACTTGGCAATGTATCGAGACTCCGTCTCGAAAGAGAAAACAAAAAGGGAAATGTAGTTCAGCTCAAAGGTCCTAGGTTCCAAGGTCCTGAGTACTGGAAAAGAAAATTCCCAAGTGAACTATCCTTTTTTCCACTGGCTGTTTGCTTCTCTCTTCTGCTAAAGTGGTTTCAGGACTGAGAAGCAGAGCCCAGCAGTGTAGGCCCCGCTTACAGATGAAGAAGCCAAGCCCCGGAGAGGTGACACCACCAGCCCAAGGCCACCCAGCTGGCAGGTGCAGAGCCGGGACGCAATCCAGAGACCAGCCAGGGTCCTAAAGGCTGGAGCCACACGGCAAAGCCGGGGTCTCAGGCCCTGTGGCGGTGCCTCGGCACTGGCGCGGGAGGAGGGTCCCCCTTTCCTAGGATGAGGTTGTGCTGTCCAGATTCCGATTTGGGAAGGGGAGGGGAGAACAAGCGAGCAATTCACTTTGAAGCGCTGTTTTTTCAAAAACCATCAAGAGCCAGAGACCTTGGGAACTGTTTTGAAAGATGATGAAGCCAGAAAGGGGACAGAGGGGGTCACAGAGGGAAATCAGGGTGCCCACACAAGAGGGTCAGGGCTGACAAGGACATGGCACTCATACCCTCCTGATCTCGCTTTGTGCTGCTTTTCTTCCCTGCGGCCCTGGGGATTGAACTCGGGGCCTTCACGCTGTTTCCTTTCTACTTTGCATCTTGCTAGATTACCCGCTGGATTTAAACTTGCAATCTTCCTGCCTCAGCTTCCTGAGAAAGTGCGATTCTTAGCCTGCCCCCTCACACCAGCTTCAGGGTCGGGCAAGTCTCACAGCGTGACCCCAGAGGATCATGCCGAGACCCTGGGGACTCAGGGCCCCGCTGCCCTCGGCTGGAGAGGAGGCCGCGGACCTGGTGCTCTCCCAGCGGCCAGTGGAGACCTCGCCTCAAACGCAGCCGGCAGGATGGGCAGCTCGGGCTGTGGATGGAGGGTCCTAACAGCCCCGAGGAGGACACTGTTCCTGGCAGGCCTGGAAGCTGCGCCCCACCCTCAGGCCAGGCCCCCGGGGAGCTGCCACCCCAGCAAGGTCTCCAAGCCAGGTCCTCTCAGCACAACAGCTCTCAGCTACCCCATGATCTGCCAGATGCAGAGCCCGAGCTAGGCAATCACAGGGAGCGCAGCTGCCCTGGGCGGGCACCATCACCCCATGAGCCCCTAAACAGGCCGCGGCAGCCACAACCCTAATGTGACACAACAGCAAGTACAGGCCACCTGCGACTCAGGAGCCGCGTGGGCTGGGACTCAAATTTTCTGTCTCTGGGTCTCACTGTATAGTGTAAGCTGCCCTTCAGTTCACTGTGTAGCCCAGCCTCGTGGCAATCCTCCTGCCTCAGCCTCCTGAGGGCTGGGATTCATATTTGGAGATACCCAACCAAGGGGAGCGTGGACCTCTCTCTCTGCCCAGCCTTGCACTCTGAACTGGGCTGAGTGGGCTGGACTGGGAGGATGCTAGTGTTTCTCCGAGGGGTACACACTATGGGATCCCCAAACCTGAGCAAGGATGTGGCAAGGCCGGGGGTGGCAGAGGACACTGGAGTAGGGCCAGGGAAGGGCTCAGGACAGTACCCAGCAGTGCCAGCGCACGCGGCTCACCCTGCACAAGTCTGCCAGCTCAGGTGAAGCTGGGAGGGAAGACAGTGGGGGGCCGAGACACAGGTGGCTTCTTGGCAGAGGGAACATTCTTGAGATGAGCTAGCGAGGTGAGGTGGCACATGACTGCAAGCCCAGCACCCAGGAAGCCGAGGCAGGAGGATCCCTAGTTAGATCCCTACTACCTGGACAACTTAGCAGCTTGGAGAAACTCTAATTAAAAAAAAAAAAACTAAAGCTGTGGCTTTAGTGCAACGGTTCCGGGTTCAATTCTCCACTAACAGAGAGACATGAAAGAGAGAGATGCCCTCTGCCAGGGGAGGAGCTGCCCAGCCACTCACGCCGCAGAAACGCAGGAACGAGGACTAAGGCGCCGTGGGGGCCGGGGGTCCAGCGGGGCAGCAGCTTGGCCGAGGCTGCGAGACAGCGCCCTCTGCTGGGGTCCCTGACAGAGCCCAGCTGTAAACAGTGCTCAGCAGCCCTCCTCTCCTCCCGGCCACCCCGCAGCAACCCCAGCAGGATCTCAGATGTCTGTGGGTGACCCGGGGGCGCCGTCTCCCCTCCACACCTCCCCATACCAGCTCTTCCGGTTTCCCGACTTGGGGAAGATATTGGACAGGGTCTGTGAGACCCAGACCCAACGCTGGAGGGGGACTCTGAACCGGGGAGGCTGAGGGGCTCACGTGCGGTCACACAGCCAGGTCGGAGTAATCGGGGGTTCAAGGCAGACAGCTGAGCCTCCTGGACATCAGGGCCCCCAGAGCAGCCCCAGTGGCATCAAGGAAAGGGACAGTGGTCCCACTGCAGAGGCAGGGGTGGCCTCAGGGTCCTGGGCTAGTGGTGGGGCAGATGCCAACCTCATACACCTGCCCACCTGACGCATGCTGTCCCCGCACTGACTCGGCCCAGGCAGTGCCAGAGGGAAGCAGTGGGGCGTTGAGGGATCACTGGCACCCCCTCCAGCTTCCCAGTGAGGAGCCCTGAAAGTGCCAGCCTGTGAAATGGGCATCAAGACCCTGTTCATGCTCAGCAAGACATAGACAGCTGTGCCAGGCTCAGCCCAGGCCTCGATGCTACCGTGACCGCAGTGGTGCGTGGCCTGTAACGACCGCGGGAGAAGTGGGCTGAGATACTCATCGGCAGGTATAACTTTTACAGTTTGAAAAGAATTCAAAGGGTATTTTTTCCTCCTAAAGAAGCAAGACAAGGGCCAGAGGGTTAGCTCAGTGGTTCTGGCGCCTGCCTCGCAAGCACAAGGTCCTGAGTTCGATCCCCGGTAACCATATACAATGCTGGGC